>JBBBDQ010001173.1:1945000-1962500 GCA_037127315.1 Ascarosepion bandense | reverse complement strand
TATGTCTTCATTCCTTTAGGTCGAAAGCCAAACAAATCGCGTGCAAACAAAATTAACGAGTTAAGAGGCCCGCCATTTTCTCCTTACCGTGTAGGTGTTATCGCCATAAGTCGCTATGACTTTCATTACTTTAGGCAATATATCTGGTACTTCATCGATGTTCTTCATCAACCGAGCATCAGACGCAAACATAAAGGCTGTCCCCGATCTGAAATGAAAATCAAAGAATTCAATTATGTTTACTCTTTTCAGCCACTCTAGGTAGAGCGTTAGAAAGTAAGAAGCGCAATTTATGAGAATGTGTGGGAAAGATAACGGGTAACTCTAGACTTGTATAGATTAAGATTGTAGTAATCGCAAAAGCATCCGCTTGGGAATTGGTTCTATAAAGCAGTGGTTCGCGGGAAGGAGATGTTTGAGTGGAATCCCGCCAATGGAATTCGAAGGGAATGAAGGTGGTTCGCTACAATATGTGTGGAGGCTAGAAATTTTGGAACTAAGGAATATAGTTTGTTTGAACACTTTTCATGGTAGGGAAATAAAAGACTTACAACGTTCCGTCTGTGGGAAAAGTATTGTATGGCGGGGAAATAATTCATTACTCCAAAAAATGCGGAGACGTTTTTGGACGTTATAGAGACTTGAAAGGGAATACTGGTTAGATTTTGCCCATATATGGTGGCAGTGCTTTATTTTCGGTTTTTGTCTGGCTCTTGTAAAAGTAGAGGATAGCAGGAGGATTTGTTTATCACTTAACTGAGCAGTCATACCGACTTCGATGTTTCGTAAAGGCACAATTATTATGTCCTCACTCCTCAGTGATTTTTTCAATCTGCTGTTGTGTCCTAATTCTTGTTTATATGGAGCTTAGAATAATTTAATAATTTTGATATTATTTAATTTCATTATTTTTTTTTTTTAGTTACAGAAGGAAATTACGATATTGCAACAGTATTCGATGCACCGAGAAATGGTAGATTTATAAACGTGCAAAATGGGTTCAGACAAGAAAAAACGTCTGGCACGACACAGTGAACTAATTGCTATTGATTTAATACAGTCGCTTCACGTCATATTAGGGGAAAATGTGAATCCAAGAAAACTTTGGGTGTTGGTCGGCTGTAGCCTAACATCAGCCATGCTGACGGGAAGCAGAAAAGTTTCTCTGTTGAAAATATTGCAAGATTTATTTTTGAACGGGTGGTGCAGTAGATATCGACTCGGAACGACAAATCGGGGAGCCGAGTTCAAATTTCAGTTGAGTTTCTTGCATTTACTTATGCAAAAATACCCTTGGGAAAGGTATTAATCCGTCTCTTCCCTTCAGTTATGGGTCAAATAACAGGACAGATTGGGTTCTATAGCCTTGGCTAGCAACCAGTCTACCGCAAAAAGCAATGGCAACCTACTTCGGGATAATCTTCTACCCAGTCAGTCATGTCTCTTTCGAGACATGATCGCCTAAGCGTGTATCACGTATGGAACTTAACTGATTGACTGACTACATAGATAGATAGATAGATAGATAGATAGATAGATAGATAGATAGATAGATAGATGAACTGACATATAGTGACTAAAATAGATAGATAGATAGATAGATAGATAGATAGATAGATAGATAGATAGATAGATAGATAGATAGATAGATAGATAGATTGGCTGACATATAGTGACTAAGATAGATAGATAGATAGATAGATAGATAGATAGATAGATAGATAGATAGATAGATAATGAACAGAGATAGATAGATAGATAGATAGATAGATAGATAGATAGATAGATAGATAGATAGATTAAATAGATAGACTAAAAGATAGATAGATAGATAGATAGATAGATAGATAGATAGATAGATAGATAGATAGAGATAGATCCGAAACAGAATGAATTCAGGAGTACATTATCCGCTGTTACGTTCCGATTCAGAGTTAGCGCAACTCTGTCAATAAATGAAAATCGTCTTGAAACTTTCTGATTTTCCATGCTTGAATGTAAGATAAAAGGTACTTACGCGCTGAAAGCTACACCCAAAAACAGTAGGAAAGATAGAATTTTTCGTCTCGTCGGTGAACGATTATGTTGAATCATTTTGCCACCACATTTTCCAGCGCATCGGCAGAGACAAAAGCAGAATCCGATGATTGGGAAGATCACTACAAAGATGATCCCGACAACAACGGCCACCAAAAAGCCCAGGTGGTCTAAAACTAGCTGCAAGAAAAGTAAACTTCTATTCATTCATGGATTTATGTAGCATCAATGTTACAAGACTAATCACGATACTTATTTTTTGTGTGTGTTTTTTAATATACAAGGCGCACAGCAAAATAAAAAAAATGCGAAATTCAGAAAGAGACAACCTTTGAAAACCTGATCATAACTGATGTGACTGAAAAATTCAGGAAGAATTTCTGCGCATTTCGTCAATCCCCACATCGAAGGTTCTTCTTTGAAAAATACGATAACATGACTCTCAAAAACACTGAGTTGTTCAGTCATTCGAGAAAGACTGAACAAAGGAAGAAAGTTGTCTGCAAATAATCTTTAAATTACAAGTCACAAGATCGGGCAACAATTAAATGAACCAGAGTTAAGTAATTATGCGAGAGCTGAATGGTTTGTTCAAGATCATGAATATTCATATAATTTATTCAAGGTTATTCAAGGTCAATTATTTCTAAAAGATAAAACAGTGATAATAAATTTGCCGTTTTTACAGCGCACTTTGTAGATAAAGATTCGGTACTGTCTTTCTTTTAATCATTCCAACCCAAACAAGGCAATAAAGCTACTAAGACGCAAGGTCGCTACTGTATGTGAAAGAATATGAGAAAAGAAAACATTATCAATTTCCACTATATCGAAAAATAACAGAAATTAAAAAGACTGAAAACAATTGACATTGCAGTTACATTTTTGAAGATCAAAGTTGACTTGAAAACAAGAATCCGGGAGAAAGTTTTACAAGCAAAACGTACGATACAAAAATCTGTTAGCATAGCTAAATGTTGCTAAGACCTAGATGCCAATTTAGTCAGACAGTTAAGTGCGATCATGTCTCTTGGGCAATCATGTCTCTTTCGATAAATGACTGACTAGGAAGAAAATTTTCCCGCAGTAGGTTACCATTTTTCTGCGGTAGACTGGTTGCCAACAAAGGCTATAGAACCAACCTGCCCTGCTATTCAACTCATAACTGGAGGAAGAAGAGATGGATTTATAATTTCCCCGATGGTGTTTATCCATAAGTGAATGCAACGAATTCAACTGGAATTCGAACTCGGCTCTCCGATTTGTCATTCCTCGTCGATACTCATTGCCCCATTAATCCCACCCCTTCATCTGATGGATAAAGGCACCAAGAACTGTCCTATTACTGATGGGGTCAAACTAAGTGTCACAAATATAGCAAACAAGATAGTTGAGAAAATTGCTCTTATTTAAAAGTTGATATGACAAGATTATTTTGATTACAGGAAGGGAATGCCAAGGTGATTCCAGTGGTGATTGGTGCATTGGGATCAATCAATGTGACTCCTTTGACCCTCTGACCAACTTAGAATCGTCTCAAAATCGGCTCTTTATGGCACTGCGCATATTGATCTCTGCCTCGGGTACATGCTGTGACTTGACAGATAACTTAATGTATCCGGTGTATTCAAAAACTTACACTGTGGGACAAAATATAATAAAATGATATTGCTTCATTGATTGGTTGGTTGAACGGTTCTATTCAGGTTCATAGCCATCGTTTCATCAGAAATTATTATTATTATCACATCATTTTTCATCATAATTCGATTTCTGCTATTGCCTCACTACCTACCAAGTTTGCGGAAAGACCTAAGGCAGATTGTGGTGTGGTTTTTATGGCTCCATTTCATGTTTTTTTCTATCTTCCACAACATCCCTAGCGTTACATAGACAAAGTTCTCTTTAGTGTGTAGGCTGTACTTAACAAGACAATATTTTGTATATCTCTTAGGCTGGGGATTCCAGGGATTCTTTCAATGGGTTGTTTTGTTCCAGTTTTTATTATTCCAAGTGCACCTACTATTACTGGTACTATTCTTGTTTTCAATTTCCACATTTTTTCTGTTTCAGTTTCCAGGTCTTTATATTTTGATAGTTTTTCGAATTCTTTCGCTGCTACGTTATAATCCGCTAGACAAGCCATATCAAATAATAGGCAAGTTTTTCTTTTTGTTTATTATTATTATTATTATTATTATTATTATTATTATTATTTCCTTTTATTTCTGTTGTATGCAAATTTTCGTTCCGGATCCCGCTCAGAGACCTGAGCTCAAAAATGGCTTCCTGAGATTTCCCACTGATTTAGGATCGCCCTCATTTTACGTAGATAAAGCTCTTCGTAACGTGTCAGCTGTACTTGTGAGTATAATATTTGGTATTTTTTTTATGGCATGAGCTACCAGAAATCCCTTCAGTGTGTCTATCGGAAACTTTTCCCATCAATCGGAGGGATCCAAGTTCAACTGGAATGTTGCAGACCCCATGTGCCACATTTTTGAGATTTCCATATCACGATGCTTGTAATTTGATATTTTTGAGATCTTAAAAGATACGTTAGTGTGGAACTTGGATTATAAAAATCTGACTTCTATTAGTTCATCCATCACACCCTTTCATATACTTGCTTTCAACCTCCAGGAAATTAAATGCAATGTCAATTCCTATCTCTTATCCAGTTGACTCTAGTCCTTTCTACATCACTCCGCGTATCTTGTTCTTTTCCTTTTTCTCTACCTTCGCAACTGTCTTCGCACCTATGTTCCCAACCTTCTCTTGCCCTTTCTCTGTCACCCCCGGTAACTGGTTCGTTTTTCTCTTCACTCTTCCTCCTGCCTAAATCTATACTCTTTTATGTAGCCCCCTCCGTATGAGTGCATCAGAGTCTCTTTCTTTCGAGACATGATCGCCCATGCGTGCATCATGTATGACATTTAACTGAGTGACTGAATTTCTAGTTAGCAAGCTCTAATCCTGTACAGCAAGATTATTATTATTATGCTGTCATTTTTATATTTCGATTTCTGTTATGGTTGCACTACCTACCAAATCTGCGAGAAGACCTAAGGCAGGTCGTAGTGTGTTGTTATAGTTCCATTTCATGCTTTTTTCTATCTCCCCTAACATCCCTAGCGTTACATAGACAAAGTTCTCCTTAATGTGTGGGCTGTACTTAACAAGACAATTTTTTGTATATCTCTTAAGCTGAGGATTCCAGGGTTTCTTTCAATATATTGTTTTGTTCCATTTTTTATCATTCCAAGTGCACCTACTATCACTGGAACGATTATTGTTTTCAATTTTCACATTTTGTTCTATTTCAAATTCCAGGTCTTTTTATTTTGACAGTTTTTCGAATTCCTTGGTTGCTATGTACAAGCCATATCATCTAATAAGGAAGTTTTTTCTTCCTAGTTTTTAACAATAATGTCCGTCCTATTTGTTTCAATTTTTCCGTCTGTGTAGATGGTGTAATTCCATAGAATGGTGACATCTCCTATTTCTGTTCCCGGAGTTGGGTGATGTTCATACTAGTGTTTACATATTTTCCATAGTGTTTGCACATGGTTCAATGTAAATATTGCCCCACTCTAGCGTGAGAAATTTATATTCATTTGGGGCAAGTACAGAACATCCTGAGATTAGATGGTCTATTGTTTCTTGGTATTTATCACAGAACTCGCATTTTGGATCCACATTATTATGTATAATATTTGCCTAAAAGTTCCTAGTGAAAAGACTTTGGTCTTGCGCTGCAAGAATAAAGCCTTCAATCTCAGACTTTAATCCAGATGCACGTAACCATCGACGAGTATTAACTTTATCAACATTGGATTTATTGGCACTTTCTGGATATTGGTCATGCAGAGGTTTGTCTTGCCAGCGTTGTTTTATCTGTTCAAGAGCTTTATCTTTGGCTTTCATTTTCATATTTTTTGCCGCAATATTTGGTTCTTGGCTTCTGTTTTGCTTTTCTTCAGAATCTACCAAATGTAAATTTTGTTTGTATTTACTACCTTCTTTCATTTTTGAATATTTTTCTTTTGTTTTCATGTTGTCTGACTAATTGTATCATCCAGTCCTTTATTGTTTCTATGTATGTTAGTAAGCCAATATTTGCTGTCTTGTATGACAATTTGAGTTGAATAAGACCTCTTACACCTTCTTTACGAGGTATGTATAGACGGTCTACATCAGCCTTTAGATGATGCATCTTATGCTTAGAAAGAAGCTTTCTTGTTTTAGAATCCATTCGCCTGATGTCGTTTAGAGTCCAGTTTAAGATGGTGAAACTATATTGAACAACTGGAATGGAAAGGCTATTAATGGCCATAATTCTGTTCTGAGAATTCAATTCAGTTTTAAATATCAGTCGCAGACTTCTATAGTACTCTTTACGCACTATTTCTTTCATTTTTTTATGGTGAATTTTTTCACTCTCATTTACACCTAGGTATTCATAAGCTTCTTCTGGCTTTAATTTTTTTATTGTTACAGCAGGGTCTAAGCTAATTGAGGATGTTTCTTGTATTGATCCACGGCTTTAGCACATTTATTCAAATTGAATTTCATTCAAATGTCTTCACTGAAGCATTTTACAGTTTGCAGAAAACCTTCCAGCTCATTATCATTCTTAGCATACAACTTTAAGTCATCCATGTAAAATAGATGGCTTACTTTCTTTTGGGCTATTTTATAACCACATTCTGTCTTGTTAAGTTGACTGGTTAGTGCTATTAATGATATGCAGAATAGTAAGGGAGACAAAGTGTCACCTTGAAATATACCTCTTTTGATGTTTATTTCACCAGATTTATAGGTTCCATTTATATGAGTGAGGTAAAGGGTTGTTTTCCATATCGACATACATTGTTTGATGAAATTGATGATAGCTTGTATATATTTAAAGTCTAAAGTCTTTAAGATCCAGTTATTATTATTATTATTATTATTATTATTATTATTATTATTATTATTATTATTATTATTAAGACTTTGAGCCTAGACTATCGGCTAGAGTCTTTTGAGTCACCCTCTGAATTTCGAAAAATCGCCTAAAATTGAAGGTAGCGTCCTTAATTTACTACCTCTTTTCGGTCTAGAAGGATTTCATCTTCCTGGAGGGTTTTAACCTATATTCGATTGGGCTTCGGGTTCCTTCTAAATCCTCTTACAGTTCTACACTTCTAACGCCTCCGCTTAAATTCTGAAATTTTTACTGCTTATTTATTTATTTATCTTTATTTTTATTTATTTTTTTTTTTTTACAATAGGAGCATATCGTCCAGTTCATATTTCTTCCCGGTATTTTGAACAGGAGTAGAGATTTATCCTCTGTTTCCTGTTTAGGACTGGGTTTCTGGTTCCTTCTAAATTCAACTTCAATTCTATACTTCTAATTTCCTGGCTAAAATTTATACTATTATTGGGCTTACCGGTTCTTTCAAAAGTCTTTGCTTTCTCTTTCATTTCTAGTAGACACTTGTATCTTAGTGATATTATCGCCTTACTCGGAATGAATTAATTAACTTAATAATAATGATAATAATAATAATTAACGCATAACTGCATAAGGTTACCTTAAAATTTTAACGCTATTTTGCTTGATCTCCATTGTAGGATTGAATGTGTGTTGTGGTGTAATGGATATTGACTCGGAATGAGAAATTGGATAGCCAAGTTCGAATTCCAATCGGGTTCATTACATTCGCTTACGCACAAATATCCTTGGGAAAGGTGTGAATCTTTCTCTGTCTGCATCTATTGGTTGAATTGCAGGACAGATTGGATCCTATAGTCTTGGTTTTGTAACCAGTTTAACGCAGAAAGAAACGGCAGCTTACTGCAGGAATATCTTCTACCTAGTCAGTCATGGATCGAAAGAGATATGATAGCCCAAGGGTGTATCACTTATGGAACTTAAATGATTGATCTTACTGGATAATGGTAAGCTTGGGACTGGCAGATTAAAATGTTTGGTAACCGTACTTTAAAAACGATAGTTTCCTCATCCTTGCTTAGTAAAATTTAATTAAACCAAAGAAGGTATGAAACTTAATAATTATTAAACCCAGAGTGTGGGCTCAAACCTTTGGCCTATAATGTATGTAATGCAATTTATTTTCATCTTGCTTTGTACATAGAACGGCTACATTGTAAAGAATCAAAAATTCAGAGTAAGAACAAGAAAGTACTCACCTTCTTTAAATCCGGAACCAAATCCAGGTTGCCATTTCTTACTTTATTAATGAAATCTGTGAAGACAATACGAAATTATATAGACGTATAGCCATGAATTATGGTTACCAATGCTGAAAGGAATTAGAACTATAAAAATTTATTAAGAATAGATCGTGTTTTTCAAAAACTACAAAACTAATACATTGTTTGGATTATCTCTCGATAAAATTTTATAAAATGTTCTACCAGAAGACGAAAAAATCGATACGGAGATCCGAAGACGTATTGGCATCGTCTAGGATGCATTCCAGATGTTGAATAGAGTATTATTAAGAAACATAAAAAGTTCGCTGAAAACAAAGAAGAGAGTACTGGATTGTTATGTGATGTCTGTTCTTCAATATGGCAGTGAATGCTTTTTTTATTCTCATCAAAGATAAAGGAAAGACTTGAAGCAACGGAAACGTGGTTCTACAGAAGGATGCTGAGGATAACATGGACAGAACATGTGAGCAAAGGCGAGGTTTTTTTTTTAGCGACAAGGAATAGGGAGATGTGGAAGGCTATGATCGCCTACATCCTGAAGGGACACGGCACATAGAAGAAGAAGAATTTCTGTTAGTCCGTCCACTCGTCACACTCTCTAAATTCACCGATCGAAATAAAATTTTTGGGGAAATGTGGAAACAAGTAAAGGGTGTCACAAAATACAATTGGTTTTACGTGGGTGCGTAGCTTAGTACTATAAATTTTCATTAATTTTTGTGAAAAATTAAATGATTTATTATTTATCATACAAAATACTCCCACTCTTATTTAAAAAATAATTTAATGATTAAAATAACAAATAATTATTTAATAAAAACGTAATGTTTTCTTTTTCAATATCTTTTCTTTAAGTAAATATTTTGTGAAATTTTCTACACGCGTTAGCGTGTTGCTAAACATTTCTAGTGTTGAAATATAATTCGAAGCGATTAGATTACAAAGCGAGTACGAACGTATGATGAATGCGCAGTTGATCGCCACACACGTTCCTTCCACAGCTTAGATATGGCACAAGGCCAAAAGTGTAGAACAGCCTGCGAGGATCGAAATCGCTATTCAGTCGCAACTGATCAAGCAAGCTAACCACTGCTAAACGTTACACCACGTCGAAGTTTCCAACGTTCCTGCCATATGTCTCGGTAGCTATACTGAACTGTCGTACGAATATGCATTTTCACCTACTTCAGCCTGGTTCACAAGTATGGGGTGCCTTATAAAGAATGAATAATAATTCGCGAGTATCATCACCATCCTCATCATTTCATCAACAACATCATCGTCTCTATGACTGGTGAACTTGTACAGTCGCTGCATAGCTGACCAGTTATCGCTACATATCCTCGTTGAAAGCCGGTGGGATGATCATTCGTGCGTAGCGTGTCTTGAATAAAATAGATCTGGCAGATCTCATCCCTCTCTAGGTCAAGCCGAAGCCGATGTTCTCCCACTTGAAGGCTCGCTTTGGTCAGGGACATGTGGCCGTTGATTCCATCGGGGAAACTCTCCACCGTACGAATTGATTTCAGACTAAGAAGTCTTCCGCCCTGCGATGCCGTATCATCACAGCACTGGCTTCATACCTAACTATGAACCCCAATCTACTAAATTAAGCTAAATTGCTGTTGACCCTATAATATTCGAGTCAAATGTAGCTCCTTTACTAACGAAAACGAGTATTAGACATAAGTTAGTAAAAAAGTCTGCCTGGTCATATTTCGACCAGTAAAAATCCTGGTCATTTAAACTGATCATATATATGCTGTTTGTTTGTCTATTAACCTATTGATGTCCACCATCGCATTTTGAGAACATGGAGTGAAAAGATTATATTAAATCATATTGCTCGAAAAAGTTGATTCACTATTTCATTCCAGCCAATTTTTCTCTTCCGAATGTAACATGTGACTTTGTAAGTCGACCATCATTCTTCCATGTATTGAATATGGCTGACACATCTGGTTTGCTGCTTCTGCTATATATCGAGATATTCAGGACAAAGTCGAAAAAATTGCAATGTTATCAGCACTATTTAGACTATTTACATTGTTGTCCTTATCTTTATTATCATATTCACAACGTTTCGGCTGTTGAACACTCTGGCCTTCTTCAGGTGATATACGTTGGAATTTCGAACCGAATCCCTTCATCTAATCTTACAACACCTGGTATTCCCAAGCAGTCAGCAATCTAGGCATTGGCAGCGTTACTTAACTTCGGTAACCAGACGAGAACCAATGTTTCAACGTGATACGGTTTATACATATCTACATATATATGTGTTTAGTTAAAGACGACAAAGTACTATGATTAAGCTTTTGATTCAATTTATACGAGTGTTTTCTTTTCTGGACATAAAGTGCGTAAGAACTCTCTGAATTTCCTACATATCCGAGAGCTTTACGTGCTATAATTGTTTTTTTCTATAAGTATGATGTGAATGGAGTTAAATAAGTCATAACTGGGATGGGGTCAGAGAGATGTAACGTGAGTCTTCTTGATAAGCATGTAGTTGTTTGTACAATATAATTATTTATGAATTTGGTTTGATCAGGATTGCACTTCCCTAAGAGACATGAGAATCCATAAATATTATTAATTCTCTGTAGTTTGGAACTTGCAGGTGAGTTGTTGAGGGGTAGAATCGCCGACTGACGCCGATTCGGTCGGATTTCACTCCTGGGTTAGGAAGCAACCGAAGTCTAAGCCGTACTGATTAGCTGTAATACAGCAAAACAGATATGCCTGCGGATGACTATAGTATATATATATATATATATATATATATATATATATATATATATATATATGTCAGATTAAATAAATTGCAAACATTATGTCTGGTTATTTATAAACAAATCTGCTCGTACTCACGGATAATCTTTTATGCATTATAATTGGAAGATGTAAGAAAATTCGCTGTAACGTTTGCAGTGGATTTTATTATTCATTTCTCGATGTTCCCAAGTACTTTCAATCTTCTTCCGAGATCATCTTTAGGGGTGTAAGTTGTGGTAAGAAAAATAAATGCAAAACTGCGTTGATACAAATTACTGTAAATTTTTCTTTTTGCTTCAAATTTAACGGTTGATAGATTGCTTAGCGTTCCTTAGAACGTGAAAATTATAAAATATGGAATTTTTTACGTTATAATGTCATGGTCATGCACTGATTAAAGCATGAAAAAACTGTTCTTTCTACAAACATTTTAGAACATTACTACAGTATTCATAGTTGATTCTATTAATTGACGTAACATTTATTACGTAACAATTATCCAGGGTACATGATAACAACTCCAACAAACATGAAAGGGAGTGTGCATGAGGATAACAACTCTCAGAGAACAGCCTCGGGCTGTTTATCCTATGTTAAGGGGTTATCGGAGAAAACACAAAGGATCTGTAGTTCATATGACATCAGGACGATCTTCAGAAATGGTTCTACACTTCGCAGGTACCTCTCCCAAGTAAGACCCACCAACAGAGGATATGGATAAGGACTGTGTGTACGCCATTCTATGTAGCTGTGGAAAAAATATAAAGGAGAAACAGGCCGCCCCCTTAAGGTAAGGCTACAAGAACATCGCTAGGCCGTAACACGAGGGGGATAGAAAAATCAGGCGTAGCTTAACACATATGAAGGGAGAAAGAGAATCACCGCCCCCTGTGGAATGAAGTTGAAATAATAAATAGAGAACGCCACTGGACACTACGTAAATTTAACGAATCAGCTGATATGCTAGGCTACAAAAATCTCCTAAGCCGACCAAGCATAGGGAACCAGTAATACGGAGTGTCAGAGAAAATCATTAGTTTCAAAATTTCTAGAGAAAACCATTAACATCTTAAGGACAAGAACAACTGAATTTCTTAGACTTATAAACCTAATGTTCAGCAACTTTTTTTTAACCAGAGTTCATATTGCAATTTTTTATGCTAATGTTCAAACATGGCCCATTGGATATTGGCGTTGGTTAGTTCCAGTGATTTAACTTAAAGAATTGTGAGTTCCGTACCAGGCTACAATAGTAATGAACAAGTAACTTAGATAGTCTGGTTAGAAGATGACTCATGATTACCAAGTCATGTAATTCGCACAAGGAATGAGAATGATATACCCAAGTGATCGTAATAAAGAGTTCGGTTCGAAATTCTTATAAAAAAGGCCGGGGCGTACAACAGCCAAAACGTCGTACAAATGGCAACAAATATGAGGACAATAGTCCGAATAATGTAAATAGTGTAATAGTGTATTTTTTATAATATACTATTAATTGTAATTTTTTATTAGGATCCACAGGAGATATATAAGTACGTATAAGATTTTTTATGATTTTTTCATCCATTGATCTCTCTATTTTCATCGCGCATCTGGTTGCATTGTAAGAGTTTGATATATTTAGGGTCTTTAGTATAAGTATCATATTCTCTTTTACGTGTGTTGAGATTTTAAATTTATTGTCAGACTTGTTCATCTATGATGTGGTTTGGGAAGTCATTATTAATGAGAGTCTGCTTAATATTTTTTCGTTCAGAGAAAGAAAAACTTTTTTGTGAAAGATTTAATTTGTGTTCGGTTAATTATATTGTGCATAAGTGCTATTTTACAGTAATTAGGATATTCGCTGTTATAGTTGAGAGTGCAAGAGTTTTTGCTGGTAGTTTTTTTATATGGGGAAATAGTAATTGCGTTATTTTTGTGTTTATTAAAAAAAGGGATTTTGTTATATTTGTTAAGTTCGTATGTGAACTTGAGGAGATAGTTTTTGAAAGTTTTGTTTTAGTTCTGTTATTTCTTCTATGTTTTGAACTATAAGAATATTTTCTATATATCGTACATAAATGAAGGTTGTTTTTTTGTCCTAAATATATTATTTTCTTGGTTGGTCATGTAGAAACTGCTGGAGTTTGAACCAAGAACTGAGCCCATTGAAACACTGCCTCGTTGCACGTACACATTATTTCTGTGATCATAGAATGGGACTTCGGTAGTACAGGTTAAAAATAGTTTTTTTAGTATTTTAGGTTTAATTTTGAATGGGAACAGAGAATTATTAATATATATTTTTTATAATGGTGTCAATGGTTTCTTAAAAAATGGAACGTTAGTGAACAGATTTTCAACGTCAGATGATGCTATGGTTTCATTATTATATTTTAGTTTTTAATATTTTAAAATATTGTATAATAAGTTCAAGAGATAAGTTAAGGCAGTATTTGTTAGATATATATGGTGCAATTTATTGGTTAAGCGATACATAAATAGAGGATTTTTTATTGGTGCCAAATGTATTATTTTTTAGAATGGTCATGTAGAAATTACTGAAGTTTGAACCCAGAACTTAGCCCATTGAAACACCACCCCGTTGCACGTATATATTATTTATGTGATCATAAAATGGGACTTCGGTGGTACAGGTTAAAATTCCCACGCCTATAAAAGTATTTTTATAAGAGTGGGAATTTGTGAATAGGGCGGGATGGAAAGTTCAGCTTGTGTGTTTTGATAGAACCATAAATGGTTATTTTGGTAAGTTTTAGATTATCTTCTTCCGCATTGTTAGCTGTGATTAATTTATTAATTTTCGCTTTTAGCTAAGTGGTAGGATTATTGGTATGTTTTTAGATTTCGTGTGGTCATCAAGTAACTGTTCTATTTTTGAGTTGTAGTCAGACTTGTTTAAAACAACAAAGATGTTGCTTTATCAGTTTTCTTAATTACTACTTGATGGTTGCGTAATTCTTTTGCAGCAATCTTTAGTCAAGTATTTATGATTTTAGATAAATATATCCTTTTATCGGATCTGTCTTTTATAGATTCTATCTTAAGTAGATCACGGATTTCTGGTTTTGTGGTAATTAGCTGCTGCTCTTGAAGTTTAATTATATTTTTGTATAGTGTTTCAATCTCAATTTTTTATGTAGCCCATTATATTTTTGTATAAATGGCAGATAGGTCCGAGGTTAAGTAGTTCATTGTCAATTAAATGATAATCAGAAATGTTTATAAATCTTTCAAATTTATTCGAGAGATATATAGGTATTAAAAATTCAAAGAAAACTTAATACTTGCATATAATGCATTAAGTTTTCATTGAATTTTTAACCTATGTTTACATTCCGATCTGTTAGTAATTTCTTTTAGTCTATTTAGAACTTAAGTTCAGAGTTGGTAGTCCTTCTTAGTATGTTATGTGCTTCTGGCTTCCGTTTGTTGAGAGTCGTTAAGTTACCATTAATTACTTCAATCTGATTTTTCATTCTAATGAAGCAATCTGTCAACCGTTAAATTTGAAGCAAAAAGAAAAATTTACAGCAACGTTGTTTTGCGGTTATATTTTGTTACCACAGAAACACCCATGAAGATGATCTCGGAAAGCGATTGAAAGTACTTGGGAAACATCAAGAAATGAATAATAAAATCAACTGTGAAAGTTACATCGGATTTCTTACATCTTTCAATTATAATACACGAAAGATTATCTGTGAGTACGAATGGATTTTATGAAAAAATAAGCAATAAAAAATTTGCAATTTATTTAATCTGACATGGCTAAAAGAAAATTTGCTGCCTATATATATATATATATATATATATATATATATATCGAATTAATGTGGACAGGTTTTTTACTTAACTGAGCAGTGTTGTTTTAGTCATACCGACTTCCAATTTCATGAATGTTTTCACTCTTCAGGGGCCCTACTTTCGGCTGATGCTTCCCAATGTTTTCCGCATTCATATGAATTTCAGTCTGACTAGATATCTTTCCGTGTGAGGGATTCTTTTTGCTTGCTGGATTTGGGTTTTTTTTATAATAAAGTGCTCGGTATCAACATACAACGTTAATAGAATACTTTGTTACCCAAATGATGTATATAGTTAATTGTTTTTAATTGCTATTTTTTTCTGACTCCATGGCGTGCTTGTTTGGTGATGGGTTTATTTCTTACATGGTGCAGGTGGCTAACTGCATTTTATTGCTTTTTAAGTGGCAGAGGGTTTGTAAATGTTTTGTTGCTTTTTATTGCTTTATTTTTAGTGTGTCTAAATGTTTAATTGCATTATATTAAGTTGACCTCTTTTTGTGTTGACTTCTCTTTAACGTGTTAGAGTAACATTATTTTATTACCGTGTTGGTATATGTACCCGCTTAAATTTATGTTCGCATGTGTATATGCGTGTTACTTGTTTTTGCGTTGTTTATGGTTTTGGTGGGTAATTTTTCCGATTGGTAATTATTGTATTATTTGGTTGTTGCTATTTTTTATTATTGTTTTTTGTCGTGATTGAGTGTTTACATATCTATGTCATAGTTCTGGGGTTGTATTTTGTAATTTGCTTTTCGTATTGTTTATTTGCTTTTGCTGGTATCTATGTAGCAAAGTGTCAATTATTATATTAACGCTGTATGTTGATATCGAGCACTTTCTTATAAAATAAAAACCTGCACGCCAAAAATGCTTCCTTGTCAGCAAACTACTGAATAATCAGCACTTTTTGCACTAAATATCATTATAGTTCAATACTATATATATATATATATATATATATATATATATATATATATATATATTTATTTAAAATAGTATTTAGAAACATTTAAATATATATATATATATATATATATATATATATATATGTAGTATTTAGTAAACATTTAAACTATATATATAGTATTTAGTAAACATTTAAACTATATATATGTAGTATTTAGTAAACATTTAAACTATATATATAGTATTTAGTAAACATTTAAACTATATATATAGTATTTAGTAAACATCTAAACTATATATATATATAGTAATTAGTAAACATTTAAACTATATACATATAGTATTTAGCAAACATTTAGTAAACGATGCAGTATTTTCTCTACCCAACACCAACATCAAATTACACCCACCACGCCTCACCTGTGACAGCCAAAACATAATATATTTTCTCTTCTGTTCAATATATCCAAATAGTGGATATATTGGTGAGTCTGGAAATAGATTTAGATTCCGTTTCAATAATCACAAACTAAGCATACGCCAAAACAACTCTTAATCACCCATAGCCCAACACTTTAATCAACCAGGACACACATTAGAAAACTGCAAATGTTTACTAATAGATTCTGATTTTAGTTCTACATACTCACGCAGAAAGAAAG
This sequence comes from Ascarosepion bandense, assembly GCA_037127315.1. Lineage (NCBI taxonomy): Eukaryota > Metazoa > Mollusca > Cephalopoda > Sepiida > Sepiidae > Ascarosepion > Ascarosepion bandense. Next base: position 1,946,071 of record JBBBDQ010001173.1, on the reverse strand, counting down.
AAAAATACTGGATTTTAAAATTAAATACATACAGGCTAGGGTTAAATAGGGACTTAGGTGCTTAGAATCTTTATAAATATTTCAATAGTCAAACATTTTTTAGATACATTTTTAAAATTTTTCTTTAAAAACAACATTTATAAGTATTATTAAAGATAGGTTTACGTTTACAAATATTTAAAAAAATCTGTCATTTTCTGCGTCATGTGATGTAAACAATCTCTCGGACGAACGCTCCTCGCGAAAACGTTTCTAATTTAAATTTTAAAATCATTTGGTTCTGAAGAAAGGCCGAAAACGGTCTGAAATATCAAATATAATAATAGAAATAAATACTGTCAAAAAAATACATTTTTAAACTTACAACTTTTTAGTAGTTTTTCCTATATATATATATATATATATCAGATTAAATACATTGCAAACATAGTGTCTGCTTATTTTTAAATTGACGAATGAATGATAATAACATCTGTCAACATTACAGCTCATATCAGACACCTTGCAATTATAATACACTAAAGAGTGTCCGTAATTGTGAACAGATTTTATTAAAAAATAAGCAGACATAATGTTTGCAATTTGTTTAATTTCACATGTCTAAACAAAAATTTGCTGCCTAAATACACAAATTATATATATATATATATATATATATATATATATATATATATATATATATATATATATATATATTAAAAAAGGATTAATTCAAAGATGTTGAATGGCCATTTCGATATGACGATCCCCACGGGGAGCGACACATCACCTCAGCAACAGAAAAAAACCTTTCAGAAACTGGAGAAAAATTAGTCTACTTTTCCTTTTTAAATAGATTGCAAAGAAATTAAAAAATAAATAATAATAAAATAAAATAAAATAAAATAAAAATAAAAATAAAGGGAAAGAAAAAGAAAAGGAAAAAGAAAAAGAAAAGGATAGAATAAAATCAAATAAATAAGAAAAGAAAAAAAAATTGACATCGTCTGGGTTTGCAAAAAAAAGGGGAGAATGTAACTAAAAATTAACAGACCCCGTGTTGAATCATTTAAAGCAACACGGAAAAAAGTT
>JBBBDQ010001173.1:1920000-1940000 GCA_037127315.1 Ascarosepion bandense | reverse complement strand
CAAACTCTCTCCACAGACGCGTCACGTGATGTAAACAAATGCGTCACGTGATGTAAACAGAATCTTCACAGACGCTCTCGCGAAATACGTTTCTAATTCAAATTTTAAAATCATTTGTTTCTGATGAAGGACCGAGGGCGGTCTTAAATATAATAGAAATAAACAAATACTGTCACAAAAATACATTTTTAAACTCAAAACTTTTTAATATTCTTTCCTATATATATATATATAGGGTTATATATATATATATATATATATATATATATATATATATATTATATATATATATATATATATATATATATATATATATATATATATATAAACAACTTCAGAATATCTAAACTTTTTTTACACACACACACACACACTCATAGCTAGCCACTCATACATAAAATAGTGAGTTAATTTTCATTCATCCTACATTTTACAAAACCATTATTTACATTTAACTTCACTTTTTAACAAATTTGTTGAAAAATAAACAAGGCTACTTAAAAATTAACCCCCCACCCCCACCGCACACTAAACGCTTTCAAAATTTACGATTTATAGTAATTGAAGTATTGATGTACATACCAACAGGAATTTTACTCTTCAATGAACTGTAAATGAATTGACGGGAGAAGATGAAAAGCAGTTCCAATCCGTCTGATTGTTCTTCATGGTCGAGTTTGGTGGGTTTCATTTCCGGAAGGCTGCCCCATACGATATTGCTTGAATTGTCTGCCGTATGAGCTTTGCTTTGACTTGTGGTGGTGGCGTTTTGCATAGAAAGATTCGATGATCCAACTGGACGCAGACGAGTTGACAGGTAAAAAAACAAAAGTAAACAGGCCGGAAAGAAAGTGTGAATGGCGCGACGACCAAATAGAATGGTGGCCATTTTGCAATCACTGTATTTTCTCTTTCGTTTTACTTTACAGTTTTTTGGGTTTTTTTGTTGTTTTTTTTTTGTTTTTGTTTTTTTTTTGTTTTTTGTTTTGTCTTTTCTTTTTCTTGGCTGTTATTATTTGAAAGTATTTTTAATCTATTTTTATTCAACTTTTTCTTGTCTGTTTCTGAGTTGTTTGAAACTTTTAAGACGAAGTATTTTTTGTTTCTTTACAAAATTTTAGAATTCTGGGTATTTCTTTTTTCTGTACCTGTTTCAAATTTTTTCTAGTTTTTTTCAAGAATCTTAAAATTCAAATATTTTCTCTGAATATAAATAATTCTTTCTACACTTCTTAAATATTATAAATTTCAATGTCAACTATTTTTTTAATAATAATAATAATAATTGGTTGAAAACAGTATTCTTCTACAATTTTTTTTTTTTTTTGTCAGAATTTTAGCTGTTGCCTGTTCCTTGGTTCTCGTACGATTCCTATCAATCTAATTTGTACCACTTTAGGCTATTTATAGTAAGTGCTGTAATTGCAACACTCATCGCTCGAATAATCTCGTGCCTATCCCTCAGGTGAACTTAACACTCATGCAAAAATAATGAATTAGGATTAATCACCTTTTAGAATATTTGGCATCAAATCTAAGAGAGGCGTGAATGCTTTTTATTGTCCGCTTCTGTAAGCTGCTATACGCATAGATAGATAGATAGATAGATAGATAGATAGATAGATAGATAGATAGATAGATAGATAGATAGATATGGTTTTATTTAGACGTACGTAGACGAATTACTCTATATACTGAATGACGGCCAGTAACTGATTGTGGATGTCCGAATGGGTATGTGATCATTTTATTCTTTCAGTTCTTCATATATTTTGTTGCTTTTCAATTATTTTTTTGCGAACTCAGATTTTTTTCTTCAGAATATATTAACAGGTCTTGTTTTTCGATATATGTTAAAAGAAAAAATCACGTACATTTACAGAGGCCAAAACTTCGCTCTTTTCGTATCGTCTTCCAAGATTTAATTTTATATTAGACGTGTGTCAAGTTTTTTTTAATAATTCGATGTTAATGCCTTCCTTCTTTTTTTTTACGTGTTACAGCGTTGGTTAAAGGTCTGAATGCCATTTTATTTTTCTAGACGGCTTTTATTCTTTTTCATGGGTTTCTTTTATTTGTTTAGCTTCTTCTCTTCTTGTGCAATACGAGATTCGTAAAAGGTACAGATTGACCTTCAGACTGCCAAAGCACCGTCAAACGGGCCTTGTGAAAATACGGCTTTTCTCCTAAAAAATATAAAAGAAAAAACAACTTCAGAATATTTAAACTTTTTTACACACACACACACACACACACACACACACATATAAACAAAAGGAAAACTTACCTTAATTGACGCGTTCACTCCTCCGACGGAGTTTATCAGGACCAATGGGAGAATTATAAAAGTCCGTCAAAGAATGAAACCCGTCAGCTAAAATAAGTTTTCCTTTTGTCTTTAATCATTTTTTATTTTAGTCTGTTTTTTACAGATATAGCTATATCTGAAATTTATGCACACACACACACACACACACACACATATATATTGTTATTAAGATGAAAGTGCATATTTCGAAGATATAATAAAAACAAATGCCAAGAAAAACGTTTCAGATTTATTATTTTATTATTATTTAATTATTATATTATTATTTAATTATTTTTACTCTTCACAGATTTCAATATGCTAAACAAATTTTCTTGAAGTGTGACCATTTTAAGGGTTGACACACATTATAAGAATTTAACTTTATACAAAATCTGAAAAAAGACAACAAAAAGATGCATTTAAACAAGATTGAAAAAAGATTGTATTTATTTTGATAACTTTGAAATTTTCCTATCTAGTAATGTGTTGTGGTGCAGTAGATATCAGCTCAGAACGAAAAATCAAATTATTGTTGAATTTGTTGCATTCACTTACGCGCAAATACCCTTGGGAAACGTATCAATCAGTCTTCTCTCTTTAGCTATGGGTTAGATAGCAGGACTGATCTATAGCCTTGGTTGACAACCAGTCTACTACAGAAAGTAATGGCAACCTACTGCAGGAAAAAACTTTTGCCAAGTTATTCATGTTTCTTTCGAGACATGAACACCCAAGCGTGTATCACGTGTGGCAATTTATTAACTAACCGATGTATGTATGAATCTATAAGAGTTATCAGAATTCCTTTTTTTATCTTCAAAACACAGTGGCTGTGTTCATAGTTGATATTATTGAGTGTTGGATTTTATTTTTTATTAAAATTATTTATGTAATAATGCTTCCATTATTTTTAGCCCTTTTTACATATGAATGAGGCTATTATATCTGTATTATCTACGAGTATGTTGTAGATCGAGTTTAGTACGTTTCTATGTATGTTTAAAAAAGACTTAATTGGTCAGTCGTTATATATTCATATATATATGAATGAGAAGATAAAGAACAAATACTAACTGTTTTTCAGTATAAAAATGTGTAGGCTTGTGAGCATGTGTCAGCATTTATGAATGCTGACACGTGCTCACAAGCCTACACATTGTATAAACATTGATAAATGTTAAATAGTTTATAAAGATGATAGCAGTCTATACAAAACCAAATGCTTTATATGCATTGTAAATACCAGAAGAAGAAAAATCGATCAAATCAAGAAAACGTTCTTTCTAGCGATTAAAAATTTAGGATTTAACATTATTTCCGATCAGTCAGTTAAGTGCCATACGTGATACACGCTTGGGCGATCATGTCTCGAAAGAGACATGACTGACTGGGAAGAAGATTATCCCGCAGTAGGTTGCCATTGCTTTCTGCGGTAGACTGGTTGCTGACCAAGGCTATAGAACTCAATCTGTCCTGTTATTTAACCCATAACTGGAAGGAATAGACGGATTAATACCTTTCCCAAGGGTATTTGCGCGTAAGTGAATGCAATGAATTCGGCTGGAATTCGAACTCGGCTCTCCGGTTTCTCGTTCCGATCCGATATCCAATGCACTACAACGCACATACCGGTCGGAAAACAGTTGTATATCTTGATGTAAATTGAAACCTTAACGATAGATTAATGGAACCATATAGGAAAAGAAATGGGCACCTCGAGGTGGAGTAATTGTTGGCAAGCTTGCCTCGCTAGAATTGAGTAGTGAGTTTGATCCTCACTGGGTGTCTCATACTTTCGGCCCTGTGCCACTTATAAGCTGCGTTTAGAAATATAGGAAAAGAAATAAATACATGCCAATGTCAAATCGTGTCACCCCCAGGGTACATTACTGGGAAGATAACTACAGATGTTGGTCATAGGTTATCACGTAATTCATTATCTGAGTGTAGTTTCGAAAATATAACGTAGGATTGCAAGTCAACATTGCAAGCGGAAGTCCATAAAAAGTCATTGAAATATCAAAATGTTAAACCGATTTTTATAGATACTGAAGTCAAGAGGAAAAGAAAGATTATTTGATTTGGCCATACTGAACAAACACTTTCCGGCAAACGGCATATTCTATAAAATTTTTAATATGAATACAATAAAAATTAGCTACAGTACAATTCCCAATGTTTCATAGCAAATGCAGTAATCATGTAACATCGATCAGATTGAGTAGATGAACTAATAGTACTTCTCTGACGAACTATATTTGGAAAATGAAAGATGAACAAAACTTCTAACCGAAAATAATATGAGGACAAAGAATTTTGAAAATTGTGCTAAGAGAAATAGTTGGCGATCTTGATGCTTCTGAACACAAGTTTGCCATTGCATAGGAGAACGTAAATCCTGACAGGAAGATTTTATACAAGAAAATAATAACTAATAGGAAATCAGGATGACATTCACATCCGAGCTAGCAAAAATAACTACGAGTTCTCTAAATCTAAAGCGTAAACCACGAGTTCATATTTCATGCGTAAACTATGAGTTCTCCACATTTAAGGCGTAAACTATGAGTTGTCTAACAAAAAAAGTGCTTTTTCAATGTTTGTTTAAATTAATCAATTAAAAGCTTAAAATCTTCACTTGCTTGTTGAGAAACTACATTTCCTAATTAAATGTTAATGTTTTGCAAATATATTTTGCTTAAAGTAACAGTACTTTGTATCTGGTTTTAAGATTTTGACTAGGGGTATATATATATATATATATATATATATATATATATATATATATATATATATATATATACATGTTACGGAAATTAACGAAATTTAACGAAACTTGGTTATAAGCAACCGACAATTTGTAATTTGTAATATATATATACATATATATATATATATATTTAGTATATCGAGGCAGCAAGTAATTTTCTAAATATATGCTGTTAAATATAAGAGACAATGAATGTCTGTCATGTTTAATCATGAGCCGTTCTAAACGTCGTATTTTTGCTTTAATTTCAGTTGAAAATTAGAACAAAAATTCTCCAACATTTGGATAATTATTTATTGATTTTCTTCTAAGCTTTCGGCTCACATGAGCCATCTTCAGAGAGGTTTTTTAAACTGAAATATTATAACATCCACCATCACCGACGATTTTATTTTGTGTTGACATAAAACTCCGCTTGGCAACGGCAATAGTTACCAAAAAAAAATAAACGCAGTTCTTAAATTTGCGATGCGGTTTTATGACTTTAAATCAACTTTAAAACCGGATATAACATATTACATTGCATTTGACTAGATGGTTTTGTTGTCATTTCGCGCTATCCCGCGGTGTGACGTTATAAAACCGCATCGCAAACTTAAGAACTGCGTTTATTATTTTTGGTAACTATTGCCGTTGCCAAGCGGAGTTTTATGTCAACACAAAATAAAATCGTCGGTGATGGTGGATTTTATAATATTTCAGTTTAAACAACCTTCTGAAGATGGCTCATGTGAGCCGAAAGCTTAGAAGAAAATCAATAAATAATTATCCAAATGTTGGAGAATTTTTGCCTTTATTTTCAACTGAAATTAAAGCAAAAATACGACGTTTAGAACGGCTCATGATTAAACATAACAGACATTCATTGTCTCTTATATTTAACAGCATATGTTTAGAAAAATATATATATATATAGTAAGCATCTATTTATTTTGCGGGATAATTGTAGGGACCTGTTTGGACAAAACTCCGTCTTTTTATGAGTCTGGAGAGGCTTAGCAATCCAATTTTTGCATGCCAATTAATTCTGCATCTATGACTGATGAAGCTGGAATGTGGAAGAAATATATATATATATATATATATATATATATATTAACCCTTATATATTTCTAATAATTGCCAGCTTATAAGTGGATGTTTTCTTTCGCGTTTTCTAAACATGGAACATTAGCCTTATTAAAAAGGTTCCTTGCTCTGAACGTAGTGGCGATTCTACCAGTGGAATAAGAAGGGACCAACCTCCTTCCCCGAATTTTGATTTGCTCCTCAGTTGCTCCCCTTCCCACTTTTATAAGATTCAAAAAATCATGAAACTGATCAGTCTTTGATTTTGAAAAGATTTGATTTTCAGCACTTTTCTGACTGCATTTTCTTTTTCATTTCGCCTTTTAATGACACATCCAGAGATCAGTTTGAAAGAAAAAAATAATAGAACCAGATAGATAAAAATAGACATGTTGTTAGAAAAGGAAAGAGACTTAATAGTCATATTTTCATATTTGAAGGAAGACGTTATTTAGAAATAATGTCCCTAAATTGATATGTAGATACATAAGCAGTCAGAGATTTATAGCCGAGTGAAAGAATTGGTCAGCAATTTTCTCCAATCTACTGAAGACAATCGACACCGAAAACAAAAGTTCAAGAAAATCGACATTGCATCAAAACCAAAGTGGAAATAATCCTGTTGACAATTACTCGGGTTATTGCTCAGAAAGAACGCAGAAAAGGAACCCAGGAAATGTATTTAAAATTCTCAAACTTGTTGCCAAACATGATGCAATCATTGATGACCGTAACAAAATGAAAGATATATGCCAGTTCTGTGATGCAGAACTAGATAATTGCATTTGATAAAGTCATACTCAAACTCATTCCTAAGTTGTGTATACGATAGTAGTATATTATGAAAATGAAGACGTTGGTTAAGTCCCCCCCCACATCCTCTTCGGAAAAATCTCGGCTCCTAAATGTTCCCCTACACTTTCAGAGTTCCACAATCGCCACTGTTTGAACACCTACTGAGTTTTATGTCCCCTCAGAACGCCATCAATAAAGATACCGGTTCACACTCCACCCACGTCTACTGAACAGGTGAAGAGGTTCATCCCTTGTTCCCTGTTTAGGATGTGGTTTCCGGCTTTCTCCTTTCCAATCTTTTCACTCTTACGTAGCCCCCTGCACATCATTGGCGTTACTGCCTTGCTCGGGGTGATATGATTAAAAAAAATGCTGTATCTTTATAAGAGTCAAATCAAACCAGATCTACCATAGCTGGGTCGGGGATGCCCAGTGCCCACTTCCCAGTCATAACAGAGTTCAAAAGTTTTCTACAGAGCCTCGTGAGTGATGAATTATCGTCACAATCTCTATTTCCATAACAAATGTTTTGACAAACTATATAACTGTTCTACCAGTTCAGACCTTCACATCTAAGACTTGTCATGCCACATGACTTGGACAAACCCTCCCCATTCCCTTTGTATTTCATAAGCAAGGAGGACGTTCCACTCGCATAGTTTCTTCCCAAGGGCCGCTGCTTTGTGAAACAGACTTCCAATAGGATACTTTCCCCGATCACAACAATCTTACCCTCTCGGGTTAGCAGTTATCCTTCCCACATATCCTCATAAGCTGTACCTCTTCCCTCTTACCAGAGCCATGTGGCTTTGAAACGCCGATTCTTAAGTGACCGATTGAGGATAACAGGTCTGCAAGTTTGGATGTGCTGAAGGTTTAATGGATAACGGTTCGGAATTGAAAATTGGAGAATACCATTCGGAGAGGGTATTAATCGCCCTCTTCTCTCCCTCGGCTATGGGTTAATTAGTATCAGAAGACGCATTATTATCACCAAACAATTCTTACAATCTAAAAATATTTTATGACTTTAAATAACCTTAAAATGGTTGATAAGTCGTAAAGTAAACACTCTTACTTTTACCGCTCATATAATAACTCTTAACTTGAGCGGCCTTTTACTTTTGTATTGGATGAACATTAGAAAGAGATAGAAAACGATATTAGTCGTTGTTTCTTTTTTAAGGCAATAAAGCCACTAAGGTTACTGAGTGTGAAAAAATATGAGAAAAAGAAACATTATTAAGGAGAAAGGACTATAAAAAAAGGAATTAAGTAGAGAGAAAATGACGATTGAGATTGCATATAAATTTCTGAACATACAACTTGACTGGAAAGCAAAAAGCCGGAAAGAGAGTTCCACAAGCGGGAGGTTGGAGAGAAGAAACTGTTAGCATCTAGCCATTTCATCTCTAAAAAGATGAGACCTAGTTGCCAACCTAGTACTGCGCTTAAATGCGCAAAATCGAAGAGCCAAGTGCAGTACATTTATTTAAAAACTTCTTTCTTGCCCTTCACTGTTCCGCCATTCATTTACTCAAGCTGTCTAGGTAGGTTGTACGTTGTTTCCTTTGGAAACATTAGCCTTATGAAAATCTCCTCCGTACCAATCTGTCCTGTGTGTATCAAATTTTCCAAACCATTTTCCCTCGTTATGTGCACTAGAAACTTCAACTATCTCATCATGATGTTATGCATAAAAGTCCTTTTTTGTTTCTATTTTCTCTAAAATTTCGTCGTAGTTTCTCGCTTGATATTCTCAACATCCTTCTGTAGAACAAAATTTCTATTGCTTCAAATCTCTTTTTCATCTGTGAGGGGATTGTCCAGCATTCACTACCATATAAGAGGATTGATATTACATAACAATTGAGTATTTATTTCGTTTCTAACAACTTTTATTTTTTTAATACTCCGCTTAGCTTCTTTTTTCTTTTTCTTTTTAATCACGTCACCCCAAGAAAGGCATTTCACTGACACTATAGCGCAGGGGGTTACATAGAGCGATTGGATATAGGAAATGTCAGAAGGTGGGTGATAGACGAGTTAGGATGTACATAGGGAGAGAGTTGGAGAGAATGGGTGTGAGTTAGTGTGTTAGGAGGTGTCTATTGACCCTACATACAAACTCCTGGAGGTTGTAGCCGTCGGGGAAGCAAGCATGCGGAAGAGAATTCCACAGGCGGGAAGTGCGAGAAAAGAAGCTGTTGGAGTAGAAATTGCGGTTACATTTCATCGGTTTCACTGTAAAAGGGTGGGAACTAGTTGCCAATCTAGTATCTCGTGCAAATTCACACCTAGGGGGCACTAGTGATTTAAGTTCATCAGAGCAGAAGCCATGAAAGTATTTATAAAAGAGGCACAAGGGAGCCACGTCACGCCGGTGAGAGAGTGGCTGCAGGCGGTCAGCTAAGTCGGTATTACAGATTCTTCGCTGTATTTTGTCAAGAATGCCGAGGAGAATAGCAGGGGCACCCGACCAGATGTGGCAGCAGTATTCAAAACACGGGTGGATGGTAGATTTATTCGAGTTTCCGTGTGGCGCTTTCTGCATTTTGTTAAAACATTTCCGAAATATTTAATGGTTTTACTTTTTTGATTTTGATATCCCCAATTTGTAATTTGCATTCTGGATTCATTCTTTTGCTAACAAACATACAATATGTCTTGTTAAAATTGATACTTAGTCATTTCTTCTCACTTTCCTTCACCCACTTCTGTGGGATTTCTTGTTATTTCCTAAGAGAAAAGTGCGTATGTGACTAGAATATTTCAAAATGATATTGCCGGTCTTCCTGTTAATATCTTGATCTTTCTTCTTCTATGGTATGTCACGCGGATGATCATGGATTTCAACAACTTCCTGTTCTTTACCTAGACCAATGATTTTCAACGTGTCACGACACGTAGGTGAGCTACAAAATGTTTGAAAGATTATAAATGAAATTATTTTCGAAAGTCCAGAGCGCAATAAGTGTACAAATAAATTTTAAAATTCCTTTAAATTGATTGTACGAGTATATCAGTCAGTCAGTTAAGTGCCATACGTGATACAGGCTTGGGCGATCATGTCTCGAAAGAGACATGACTGACTGGGCAGAAGATTATCCCGCAGTAGGTTGCCATTGCTTTCTGCGGTAGACTGGTTGCCGACCAAGGCTATAGAACCCAATCTGTCCTGTTATTTAACCCATAACTGGAAGGAATAGACGGATTAATACATTTCCCAAGGGTATTTGCGCGTAAGTGAATTCAATGAATTCGGCTGGAATTCGAACTCGGCTCCCCGATTTCTCGTTCCGAGCCGATATACAATGCACCACAACGCACATATCAATGTTATAATAAATAAAAGCAGGCATAATATATAAAATAATGATAAGATCAGTCAGTTAAGTGCCATACGTGAGACACACTTGGGCGATCATATCTCAAAAAAGACCTGACTGAAGATTATCCCGCAGTAAGTTGCCATTACTTTCTGCGGTAGGCTGGTTGCCAGCCAGTCTGTCCTGTTATTTAACCCATAAGAGAAGAAACGGTTTAATATCTTTCCCAAGGGTATTTGCGCGTAAGCGAATGCAAGAATTCAACTGGAATTTGAACTCGGCTCCCCGATTTCTCGTTTCGAGTGGATATATGCTCAGAACGAGAAATCGGGGAGCCGAGTTCGAAGTTTAGATAAGATAAAAAAACAAATAAGAAAGGTTTATCAATTTAGCATTTTTCACTTTGATTAAGGCTTCGTCGGAGATTGAGAGAAAGCAGACAATAGGGGATGTTACAGACAAAGCAGTCGGGGATATTATTATGAATAAAAAGAAATTCAAATGATGGTGTTTAGCAAATAAATTTAAAATGCAAAACTGTTTATGTAGGAGAGACGAAAGAGAGGTTTGCTTTCAAAACTAACTAATAAATTTGATTTTTTTAACCCCACCCTAATTAAAAAAGAACGTACTTCTTTAAGTAAAAAATACACTGAAAGCTTAACAATAACATTATTACTATCTAAACTTATTTATAAATAGAACTTTGTCTGTGTGTGTGTGTGTGTGTGTGTGTGTGTGTGTATCCGTTACCTATAGACTCCGAAACGGCTGAACCGATTTTCTTGAAAATTTACACAGTTGTACTACAAGTGTCTGCGAGTGTTCTTAGCTAGGTTTTGTGTCGAGGTACCCCCGATAAATATCGAAAATCGATAATCGAAAAAATCGGGTTATAGAAGGAGTGGTCCGATATTAATAAAATTTGATACACTCATAGACAAAGGCATAAGAAACGATATTCATAAGTTTCAAGGTTGCAGTTCTTACAATAGTGCAGAAAATCGATAATATATATATATATATAAAAGGCAAGATGTGTGTGTGTCTGTTTATCTGCTTGTATGTCTGTATTTTTTTTTCAGCCCTTTTATTTTAGTTTTTGTTTCGGGTTTGGCTCTAAGTAGGTATAATTGTAGTTCTTAGTCTCAGCCATGATACCATTTACTCAGAGGGCTTATTTAGCCTTCAAAATTCAGTTTACGATGAAAAAACTTATTTGATATCGATACCAGGAAATCAAAATTTGACTTACATCCATTCATTTTTCTTTCAGTCTACAGTTTCGCTTTAACTGGAAACAACTATTGCTTTTTTAGTCTTTCGTGCCAACGTCCAAAGAGTCTGAACTCCAGAACCATGGATTAGTTTTAAAGCTTTCATGACACCCGAGCAACGCCGGGCTATACTGCTAGTAAACACATGTCTAAAACATTATATTACATCACCATCCTTTATTGAATCACTTCTTAAAGAAGCTAACTTATATCTATCTAAAACAGACAGTAGATACATAAGAATATTCCTAACTTAATAGAATACCACTCTACTAGCATTCAAAAGTGAAAATATCATTTTTTCCTGCTAGACATATACACACACATAATTACGAATACACATTATCATCTGATGCCCGTATCAGAAGAAGCATAATTGTCACCAATCAATTCTTACAATCTAAAAATATTTTATGGCTTTAAATAACCTGTAAATGGTTGATAAGGCATAGAAAATTTACAAGTTTACATATATAGAGGGTTATACAATAATTAAATAAAAATTTGCAAATTTATATATAGAGAGAATTATCTACGGTTATCTTTGCTTCTTTAGAATATACATGACTGACTAATGAGGACCGAAACACTCAAAACTGAATTAACCATGACTCCAGTCTTTTTCTCTGTTTTGTCCCTGACGGAGTTCTAATAAAATTGAAACGTTATATTAATAAAATTTTCCTGTTTGTTATTTATCTTATCATGCTTTCGAATCCCGATCCATATTTGATTCACAGTTAGTTTTTTTTTAATTGATTTTTTTATTTATTTATTTTTTATTTATTTATTTATTTTTGTACAAGTCCGTGGTAGAGATAGAGAGTTACGTTAAGGAGCAGTTTATACGTATAGGAGGGGAAGATAACGGTTATCTCTCAACTTGAACAAATTAAGATAGTAGTGATTAAAAAAACATCCTCTTGAGCGTCTGTTCTACAAAACAATGGTTCACGGGAAGAAGATATTCGAATTAAACTGGCTTTTTTTACCCATGAAATATGAAGAGAATGTGAGTGGTTTGCTACTATGTAAGTAATATGGCGGGTCCTAGTCATGCAACTTAGACCTGACGAACCCAAAGAATGTAGTTCGTTCGAGAACTTTCCATGGAAGCAGCGATAGAGCAGTAAGAGACTCGTCACATCTCGCCTGTGAGAGAGAAGTTCGGGTTCAGGAAATAATTTCGCAAGGACACAGCGGCGTTTATGAACTCTGTCGAGACTGGAAAGTGAGGACTGGGTGGCTCCCACTCAAATATGGCAACAGTTCTCCATTCTCGGCCTGGTCTGGCTTTTATAAAAGTAGATGATATCACGAGGAGTCAGGTATTTACTTGAATGATACAAGAAGCCGTTCATTTTACCTACATCTTTAGCGATGGATCGTACGTACGATTTCAAGTGTGAGCTTAAGGGTCAAGGCATGGTGACTCCACGAGGAGACATCCGTCCATCGTGACTGCATAATATAAAAAGCAAGTTTTTTTTGTTTTTGTTTTTTATTTAAAAAAAAAAGATTGTCACGGCTAGAATCTGTGGAAGAAAAGTTAAGCGTCTACCTGTTGGAAATTCGATCTTGCAGAGAAAATATCCAAAATTAAAAGGTGAAGCACAGATATTTCATTAAACTTTAAACTATAATAAATAGAAAAATAATAAGGTTTTTTTTATTGTTTTATTTACTACAAATTATAATAAACTGTTCTATTTGTGTTAATAAGTAAATTATAGTCTTTTTTATTCTTTTTTATATGATAATTTATTTGTTCAACTGTGCCGTGAATTTTAACTAACGGTTCAAGTGAGTCGCAAATGTTCAGCTAGAGGTTCAAGTGAGTCGCAAGTGTTCAGCTAGAGGTTCAAGTGAGTCGCAAGTGTTCAGCTAGAGGTTCAAGTGAGTCGCAAGTGTTCAGCTAGAGGTTCAAGTGAGTCGCAAGTGTTCAGCTAGAGGTTCAAGTGAGTCGCAAGTGTTCAGCTAGAGGTTCAAGTGAGTCGCAAGTGTTCAGCTAGAGGTTCAAGTGAGTCGCAAGTGTTCAGCTAGAGGTTCAAGTGAGTCGCAAATGTTCAGCTAGAGGTTCCAGTGAGCCGCTAAAGATTTACCATAGATTCAAAAGTCCCGCGTAGTTTTACTATATGTTCAAGTGTGCAGCGAAAAGTTTTATTATAAGTTCAAATTTTTCCTTGTGAAACCACTGCTTTTTGTTGAACATTGTTGTATGCAACTCATTTTCATCATCTGTTATATGTTTCAGGAACGGTTAGTAGAAATTATATCGTTACAATTAGTTCTCCAAATTTAAATTTGCATTTAAATTTTTGAAAATAAAAGAAAGATTTTAAAAAATCTGAAAATACTATTGTGGATAGTATCCCGACAATTGAAGACCAAAATTTCAACGAAAATCTTCCACAGAGACCTAATATTTATTAATCAAAAACATTAAGAAAAAGAATTCCACGAAGGCGATTCTAAATTCATCAAATAATTTATAACACTTCATCTTGTATTTTAGTTTATGCCCACGACAATAAAACTGATTAAAATATAAATACCTTATAGTGTCCCAGTCATTTCATAATTCTCTAGAAATGCGTAATTTTCATTAAAATCCAGTATTAAAAAATACAGTAAACTAGAATTTCATAAATAATAGGTAAGTATGATTTTTCGATTAAAACTAAGAAATGATATTTACTTGGTCCCCCCGCCATCTGGGCAAACAAGACAAGATAAAGTAGGTTTAATGTGAGCCTCTTACACCTATGCGTAAAAGTAGGTTTAATGTGAGCCTCTTACACCTATGCGTAAAAGTAAGTTTAATGTGAGCCTCTTACACCTATGCGTAAAAGTAGGTTTAATGTGAGCCTCTTACACCTATGCGTAAAAGTAGGTTTAATGTGAGCCTCTTACACCTGTGCGTAAAAGTAGGTTTAATGTGAGCCTCTTACACCTATGCGTAAAAGTAGGTTTAATGTGAGCCTCTTACACCTGTGCGTAAAAGTAGGTTTAATGTGAGCCTCTTACACCTGTGCGTAAAAGTAGGTTTAATGTGAGCCTCTTACACCTGTGCGTAAAAGTAGGTTTAATGTGAGCCTCTTACACCTATGCGTAAAGGAATCAACAACCGATTTGCCGCTGACGCAATAACATACGCTCCATACGCTGTTAGTTTAATGTGAAGATGCTGCCTCGGTGAGAGCTCTCCAGGGACCACCCCTTGTGTCTTTATTATAAGGGTTACCCTGGCGAGAATGACTGGAAACCTGATATAGCGTCAAAGCGGTCGGGGTATTTATTCTTCAATATTGATATACGATGATGAGTGTGCCCCATAAAGTAAAATAAAATGTTAGGGTAAAGATAATCTATCTTTCTTTTAGATTGTTTCTTTCACGAACCAGGCGCGCATTGCTCTAAATTTCAATCACTATGTTTCACAGTCTCTATATACAGTCATATAAATAGCAACTATGACGTCATAAAATTCTCGGAAACGGGATTGTCAAAATCTTCACGCATACCAATTTTCAATGACCGTGTAATTTGTTGGCCATATTGAGTAGCGTACTCCGATTGGTCGGCAGACATTTGCAGCTTTATAATTTGAATAGAATTCAATCCCAAATTTTTATCTTCCTTGTCTATATTCTTCAGAATACGTTCAAAACTTTTCGCGTCATGCCCTCTGCTGTATTTCTCAAGAATTTATATATCGTTAAACCAATTAATGATGTCAATATTATTATTCCATAGAATTGAACTCAATTGAATAATACTTACGACGTCATTGGTTAAAACATATTAACAACAAATCTAAATGTTCGTTTATTCAATTTGACATACCACTCTATGAAAAAAAAAATTGTTTACCTTAACTTTGGATCTTGCTATGGAATTTTCTAAACTTACTATTCAGGAAAGAAATATCATTTTAAACTCTAAAAAATCAGTCCTCATCAATAACAATGAACAGTGGACAAAGTTTAATTCCGAGGACCTATTTGACATTGTCATGGGAACACTGGATTCTTCAGAATCATCGGATCTTGTAGCCCTATTCATTTTGTATAATCTTACTGCACATCGTGATGTTGATATAACACTGGGTTTTATAGAGACGATGGTCTCATGATCGTCCATAACTCTACTAACTATAAAGTAGATAGAATTCGTTAATTTATACATAGCATAATAAAAAAAACTTTAATCTTACAGTAATTCATAGTAAAAACAAATATGTAAAGTTGACTTTCTAGACGTAACTCTAGGTTTAGTTAATAACACATACTCCCCCTCCTACACTAAGTACTAAAAATAAATTTAAGACACATTTTTATCAGCATAAACTATCCTTCAATAATAAAATATTTAGTAATTCAATTTCTCTCTCGGAATACTATTGACAATTGAAAGATGCAAATAAAGCTCATACAGTTAAATGGAAGATATTAACAAAAGCTAGAACATGTAAATCGTTACATGAAATATGTTTTCTTTGCTAACAAGAAAAATTCCATATAATTAAATTCTCAAGAACTAACTTATTAAACCAATGAAATCACTAATTACTGCCATCATAGGATTATTCATACACTTAAATATATCTAAAATTATCTCAATATGTTTACTATTTGCTCTTATCTATATATCCCTTTGAATTAATTATGTATACCTTAAAACTAAACTTATTTAACTGGTATATTGTTATGTATATTTACTTCCACCACTAGTCATATATAATTTAGTACTTCTCTATCTAATATATAATTTAGTACTTCTCTATCTAATATATAATTTAGTACTTCTCTATCTAATATATAATTTAGTACTTCTCTATCTAATATATAATTTAGTACTTCTCTATCTAATATATAATTTAGTACTTCTCTATCTAATATCTCACATCTTTTTGTCTCATCTATTTTATTTAATTCAGTTTATTTATATCAACAAAACACTTTAAAAGAAATATTTTAGTTTTTATTTTCCTTATTTTTTCAGCTCTTCTCTTTTAATATAAAAGCTACTGTCTCATTCCTTTCGTGCTTAAATTTCTGAAATATCTAGGCTCCTATGAATACACGTCACCACAATTTTTGTATGTGTCTTCACACACAATTCTTTTAAAATGTAATCACCTCCCACCCTACAATAATAATCTAATTTGATGGCCTTTTTTATTTTTTGGTTTAATTTATTTTTTAAGTCTCCTTAACAGTATACATATGACCAAGTAAATTAACTACATTTCATTGCCTGATGATGGTGTATTGAACACGGAAACTCTATAGCTATTGATTTGTAGTATGCTATTGTTATAATGATAAAAATTACTATATATATAACACATCACTCAATAAGTCCCGAGTCTGACATACAGATGGCGCTACTAATTAAAAAAATCTATATGATTTTTATGAAGTACTAACCTTTAAATGGCAAGTGACCCAATTTGGGCTCAATCGGATCATTAATTTACAAATTACAGTTATTTAAGTGAAGCTACTTTTGCAAAATTTCAAAACAATGGAAAAATCTTAATTTCGTGTGTCGATAAAGCATTACTTTCTGATGAGAAAAAAATACTGTTTAAGCAAAGCAGTGGCTTGGTAAGTATTGACCGGACTCCGCTCAGTCGAAAATGACAGTTAATAGGTGGTATACTGATATTAAATGCGGACGTACAAACTCAAATGATGCTGAAAACCCAGGTCACCAAAAATCAGCAGTTGTCCTGGAAAACACCAAAAAACCCTACAAATCGTTTTGGCCGATTGTAATTTGAAGTTGCGTGAGACGGCAGAGGAGTTGAACGTATTAGAAGACAGTGTATTCACCATTTTGCTTGAACATTTGTCAGTGAGAAAGTTGTGTTCCAAGTGTCTGCCGTGTTTGCTCACAGTCAATCAAAAACAACAAGGTGTCGATGATTCAGAGTGTTGTTTGCAACTGTTTCAACGCAACAAGAGGAAGTTTTTGAGTAAATGTGTGGCAATGGATGAAACATGGATCCACTACTTCACCTCGGAGTCAAATCAGCAGTTATCTAAGTGGATAGCAGCAGGTAAAGCAACCAAAGACGCAAACATCAGCAGGTAAGGTTTTGCGCAAGGTATTTTCTTCATTGATTACCTTGAGAAAAGAAGAACCACCAGTAGCGAAAATTATATAATATTCAGTCAGTTAAGTGCCATACGTGATACACGCTTGGGCGATCATGTCTCGAAAGAGACATGACTGACTGAGAAGAAGATTATCCCGCAATAGGTTGCCATTGCTTTCTGCGGTAGACTGGTTGCCGACCAAGGCTATAGAACCCAATCTGTCCTGCTATTTAACCCATAACTGGAAGGAATAGACAGATTAATACCTTTCCCAAGGGTATTTGCGCGTAAGTGAATACAATGGATTCAACTGGAATTCGAACTCGGCTCCCCAGTTTCTCGTTCCGAGCCGATATCCACTGTACCACAATGCACATAGGAAGAAAGTGCCAAAAAACGGCCACAAATTAAGAAAAAAAAGTGATCTTTCACCAAGACAACGCACCGTTGGCAAAACTACATGAATTGCACAACGAATTGCTTTCGGATCTACCCTATTTTCCAGATCTGGCCCCCGGCGACGACTGGCTGTTTGCAGACCTCAGAAGAATGCTCAAGGGAAAGAGATTTGACTCCAATTAAGAAGTGATATAAAAAACTGAGGAGTATTTTGAAGCCAAAGAAAAATTATTCTACAAAAAAAGCATCGCATTGTTAGAAAACCGTTGGAATAAATATATCACCCGAGAAGAAGACTATGTTGATAAATTAAGTCGAATTTTTCCTAAAATGTTCTTTTATTTGTTAGGCTCAGGATTTATTGAGTGATATGTTATCTATCTATTGTTTCTTCATTATCTATCTATCTATCTATCTATCTATCTATCTATCTATCTATCTATCTATCTATTACTTCATTATTATCTATCTATGTACATGCATATTATTTCTTCATTACATATCTATCTATATTATTTTTTCATTGCCTAATATTTTTATTACCTATCTCCATCTACCTATTATTTTTATTATCTATCTATCTATCTATCTACTATTTTTTCAAACAAATCTATGTACCGACATCCTTAACTATGATCATCGTCTATCTATCTATCTATCTATCTATATATATATATATATATATATATATATATATATATATATTGTAAATTATAGTTTAGAACATGTACAAATTACAATCGACTACAAAGTGTACATTTTGTTTCGAGATTGAAAAGACAATGTCTCACCTGATGAGACATTGTTCTTTCAATGTCGAAACAAAATGTACACTTTGTAGTAGATTGTAATTTGTACATGTTCTAAACTATAATTAATGATGAATATTGATAGCTCTTTTTTATATTGAGCACTGTTTTAAATTAAGCAATTGAAGGTTGTTAATATTTTCCTCGTTCCTTATTCACTTATATATATATGTGTATGTGTGTGTGTGTGTGTGTACATATATATTATTATCACCTATCTATTCGTGATTTCTTTGATAACTATCTATTTAATAATTCTTCATTATCTATCTATCTATCTATCTATCTATCTATCTATCTATCTCTATCTATTACTTCATCATTATATACCTATCTTTCTATCTCTAATTCATAATCAAGAAATAATAGATAGATAGATAGATAGATAGATAGATAGATAGATAAGATGAAAAAATAATAGATAGATAGATAGATAGATAGAGAGATAGATAGATAGATAGATAAAACTGATAATGAAAAAATAATAGATAGATAGATAGATAGATAGATAGATAGATAGATAGATATGATAATGAAAAAATAATAGATAGATAGATAGATAAAATTGATAATGAAAAAATAATAGATAGATAGATAGATAGATAGATAAAATTGATAATGAAAAAATAATAGATAGATAGATAGATAGATAGATAGATAAAAGATTAAAATTGATAATGAAAAAATAATAGATAGATAGATAGATAGATAAAATTGATAATGAAAAAATAATAGATAGATAGATAGATAGATAGATAAAATTGATAATGAAAAAATAATAGATAGATAGATAGATAGATAGATAGATAGATAATGAAAAATAATAGATAGATAGATAGATAGATAGATGAAATTGATAATGAAAAAATAATAGATAGATAGATAGATAGATAGATAGATAAAATTGATAATGAAAAAATAATAGATAGATAGATAGATAGATAGATAGATAGATAGATAGATAGATAGATAGATTGATAGATAATGAAAAAAAATAGATAGATAGATAGATAGATAGATAGATAAAATTGATAATGAAAAAAATGATAGATAGATAGATAGAGAGATAGAGAGATAGATAGATAAAATTGATAATGAGAAATAATAGATAGATAGATAGATAGGTAGATAGATA
>JBBBDQ010001173.1:1900000-1915000 GCA_037127315.1 Ascarosepion bandense | reverse complement strand
AGATAGATAGATAGATAGATAATGAAAAATAATAGATAGATAGATAGATAGATAGATAGATAGATAGATAGATAGATAAAATTGGTAATGAAAAAATAATAGATAGATAGATAGATAGATAGATAGATAATGGATGAATGAATGAATGATAGATAGATAGATAGATAGATAGATAGATAGATAGAAAATTGATAATGAAGAAAATAGATAAATAGATAGATAGATAGATAGATAATGAAGAAATAGATAGATAGATAGATAGATAGATAGATAGATAATGACGAAATAATAGATAGATAGATAGATAGATAGATAGATAGATAGATAGATAGATAGATAGATGAAACGATAATGAAAATAAATAGATAGATAGATAGATAGATAGATAGATAGATAGATAGATAAAATTGATAATGAAAAAATAATAGATAGATAGATAGATAGATAGATAGATAGATAGATAGATAGATAGATAATGAAAAAATAATAGATAGATAGATAGATAGATAGATAGATAGATAGATAAAATTGATAATGAAAATGATAGATAGATAGATAGATAGATAGATAGATAAATTGATAATAAATAAATAAATAGATAGATAGATACATAGATAGATAGATAGATAGATAGATAAAATTGATAATGAAGAAATAATACATAGATAGATAGATAGATAGATAGATAGATAAAATTGATAATGAAAAATAATAGATAGATAGATAAAATTGATAATGACGAAATAATAGATAGATAGATAGATACATAGATAGCATTGATAATAAAGAAATAATAGATAGATAGATAGATAGATAGATAGATAGATAGATAGAATTGATAACACAAAGACAGAGAGATAGATAGATAGATAGATAGATAGATAGATAGATAGATAAAATGAATGGATAGTTAGTTAGATAGATAGATAGATAGATAGATAGATAGATAGATAGATAGATGATAAATGAAAAATAATAGATAGATAGATAGATAGATAGATAGATATAATTGATAATAAGTAATAGACAGATAGATAGATAAATAGATGAAAAATAATAGATAGATAGACAGATAGATAAAATTGATAATGAAAAATAATAGATAGATAGATAGATAGATAGATAGATACATAATGAAAAAATAATAGATAGATAGATAGATAGATAAAATTGATAATGAATGATAGATAGATAGATAGATAGATAGATAGATAGATAGATAGATAGATAAAATTGATAATGAAATAATAGATAGATAGATAGATAGATAGATAGATAGATAGATAAAATTGATAATGAAGAAATAATAGATAGATAGATAGATAGATAGATAGATAGATAATGAAGAAATAATAGATAGATAGATAGATAGATAGATAGATAGATAGATAGATAGCATTGATAATGAAGAAATAAATAGATAGATAGTTAGATAGATAGATAGATAGATAGATAGATAGATAGATAGATAGAAAAATAATAGATAGATAGATGGATAGATAAAATTGATAATGAAAAATAGATAGATAGATAGATAGATAGATAAAATTGATAATGAAAAATAATAGATAGATAGATAGATAGATAGATAGATAGATAGATAGATAGATAGATAGATAGATAGATAGATAAAATTGATAATGAGAAATAAATAGATAGATAGATAGATAGATAGATAGATAGATAGATAGATAGATAAATTGATAATGAAAAATAATAGATAGATAGATAGATAGATAGATAGATAGATAGATAAAATTTATAATGAAAAAATAATAGATAGATAGATAGATTAAATTGATGATGAAAAAAAAGAATAGATAGATAGATAAAATTGATAATGAAAAATAATAGATAGATAGATAGATAGATAGATAGATAATGAAAAAATGATAGATAGATAGATAGATAGATAGATAGATAGATAGATAGATAGATAGATAAAATTGATAATGCAGAAATAATAGATAGATAGATAGATAGATAGATAGATAGATAGATAGATAGATAAAATTGATAATGAAGAAATCATAGATAGATAGATAGATAGATAGATAGATAGATAAAATTGATAATGAAGAAATAATAGATAGATAGATAGATAGATAGATAGAATTGATAATGAAGAAATAATAAATAGATAGATAGATAGATAGATAGATAGATAGATAGATAAAATTGATAATGAAAATAATAGATAGATAGATAGATAGATAGATAAAATTGATAATGAAAAAATAATAGATAGATAGATAGATAGATTGATTGATAGATAATGAGAAAATAATAGATAGATAGATAGATAGATAGATAGATAGATAGATAAAATTGATAATGAAAAATAAATAGATAGATAGATTAAATTGATAATGAAAAAAATAATAGATAGATAGATAAAATTGATAATGAAAAATAATAGATAGATAGATAGATAAAATTGATAATGAAGAAATAATAGATAGATAGATAGATAGATAGATAGAATTGATAATGAAGAAATAATAGATAGATAGATAGATAGATAGATAGATAGATAGATAGATAGAATTGATAATGAAGAAATAATAGATAGATAGATAGATAGATAGATAGATAGATAAATAGGTAATGAAAATAATAGATAGATAGATAGATAGATAGATAGATAGATAGATAGATAGATAAAATTGATAATGAAAATAATAGACAGATAGATAGATTAAATTGATGATGAAAATAATAGATAGATAGATAGATAAAATTGATAATGAAAATAATAGATAGATAGATAGATAGATAGATAGATAGATAGATAGATAATGAAAAATGATAGATAGATAGATAGATAGATAGATAGATAGATAGATAGATAAAATTGATAATGAAGAAAAAATAGATAAATAGATAGATAGATAGATAGATAATGAAGAAATAATAGATAGATAGATAGATAGATAGATAGATAGATAGATAGATAATGGATGAAATAGATAGATAGATAGATAGATAGATAGATAGATAGATAGATAGATAAAACTGATAATGAAAAATAATAGATAGATAGATAGATAGATAGATAGATAGATAGATAGATAGATAAAATTGATAATGAAAATAATAGATAGATAGATAGATAGATAGATAGATAGATAGATAGATAGATTGATAGATAATGAAAAAATAATAGATAGATAGATAGATAGATAGATAGATAGATAAAATTGATAATGAAAAAAATGATAGATAGATAGATAGATAGATAGATAAATTGATAAATAAATAAAATAGATAGATAGATGTATAGATAGATAGATAGATAGATAGATAAATTAATAATGAAGAAATAATACATAGATAGATAGATAGATAGATAGATAGATAGATAAAATTGATAATGAAAATAATAGATAGATAGATAAAATTGATAATGGATGAAATAATAGATAGATAGATAGATAGATACATAGATAGCATTGATAATGAAGAAATAATAGATAGATAGATAGATAGATAGATAGATAGAATTGATAATGAAGAAATAATAGATAGATAGATAGATAGATAGATAGATAGATAGATAGATAGATAGATAGATAAAATTGATAATGAGAAATAATGGATAGATAGATAGATAGATAGATAGATAGATAGATAAAATTGATAATGAAAAATAATAGATAGATAGATAGATAGATAGATAGATATAATTGAATGAAAAAATAGACAGATAGATAGATAAAATTGATGATGAAAAAAATAATAGATAGATAGACAGATAGATAAAATTGATAATGAAAAAATAATAGATAGATAGATAGATAGATAGATACATAATGAAAAATAATAGATAGATAGATAGATAGATAAAATTGATAATGAAAAATGATAGATAGATAGATAGATAGATAGATAGATAGATAAAATTGATAATGCAGAAATAATAGATAGATAGATAGATAGATAGATAGATAAAATTGATAATGAAGAAATAATAGATAGATAGATAGATAGATATATCGATAGATAGATAATGAAGAAATAATAGATAGATAGATAGATAGATAGATAGATAGATAGATAGATAGATAGATAGATAGCATTGATAATGAAGAAATAATAGATAGATAGATAGATAGATAGATAGATAGATAGATAGATAGATAGATAATGAAAAATAGATAGATAGATGGATAGATAAAATTGATAATGAAAAAATAATAGATAGATAGATAGATAGATAAAATTGATAATGAAAAATAATAGATAGATAGATAGATAGATAGATAGATAGATAGATAGATAGATAGATAAAATTGATAATGAGAAATAATAGATAGATAGATAGATAGATAGATAGATAGATAGATAGATAGATAAAATTGATAATGAAAAAAATAATAGATAGATAGATAGATAGATAGATAGATAGATAGATAGATAGATAGATAGATAAATTTATAATGAAAAAATAATAGACAGATAGATAGATTAAATTGATGATGAAAAATAATAGATAGATAGACAGATAGATAAAATTGATAATGAAAAATAATAGATAGATAGATAGATAGATAGATAGATAGATAATGAAAAAAATGATAGATAGATAGATAGATAGATAGATAGATAGATAGATAGATAGATAGATAAAATTGATAATGCAGAAATAATAGATAGATAGATAGATAGATAGATAGATAGATAGATAGATAGATAGATAAAATTGATAATGAAGAAAATCATAGATAGATAGATAGATAGATAGATAGATAGATAAATTGATAATGAAGAAATAATAGATAGATAGATAGATAAGATAGATAGAATTGATAATGAAGAAATAATAAATAGATAGATAGATAGATAGATAGATAGATAGATAGATAGATAGATAGATAGATAGATAAAATTGATAATAAAATAATAGATAGATAGATAGATAGATAGATAAAATTGATAATGAAAATAATAGATAGATAGATAGATAGATAGATTGATTGATAGATAGTTTTAGAGAAAATAATAGATAGATAGATAGATAGATAGATAGATAGATAAAAATTGATAATGAAAAAATAATAGATAGATAGATTAAATTGATAATGAAAAATAATAGATAGATAGATAAAATTGATAATGAAAAATAATAGATAGATAGATAGATAAAATTGATAATGAAGAAATAATAGATAGATAGATAGATAGATAGATAGATAGAATTGATAATGAAGAAATAATAGATAGATAGATAGATAGATAGATAGATAGATAGATAGATAGAATTGATAATGAAGAAATAATAGATAGATAGATAGATAGATAGATAGATAAATAGGTAATGAAAAATAATAGATAGATAGATAGATAGATAGATAGATAGATAGATAGATAGATAGATAGATAGATAGATAGATAGATAGATAAAATTGATAATGAAAAAATAATAGACAGATAGATAGATTAAATTGATGATGAAAAATAGATAGATAGACAGATAGATAAATTGATAATGAAAATAATAGATAGATAGATAGATAGATAGATAGATAGATAGATAATGAAAAATGATAGATAGATAGATAGATAGATAGATAGATAGATAGATAGATAGATAATGCAGAAATAATAAATAGATAGATAGATAGATAGATAGATAGATAGATAGATAGATAAAATTGATAATGAAGAAATCATAGATAGATAGATAGATAGATAGATA
Organism: Ascarosepion bandense; assembly: GCA_037127315.1. Lineage (NCBI taxonomy): Eukaryota > Metazoa > Mollusca > Cephalopoda > Sepiida > Sepiidae > Ascarosepion > Ascarosepion bandense. The sequence goes on along the minus strand of JBBBDQ010001173.1, from coordinate 1,909,302 downwards.
GATAGATAGATAGATAAATTGATAATGAAGAAATAGATAGATAGATAGATAGATAGATAGATAGATAGAATTGATAATGAAGAAATAATAGATAGATAGATAGATAGATAGATAGATAGATAGAATTGATAATGAAGAAATAATAAATAGATAGATAGATAGATAGATAGATAGATAGATAGATAGATAAAATTGATAATGAAAAATAATAGATAGATAGATAGATAGATAGATAAAATTGATAATGAAAAATAATAGATAGATAGATAGATAGATAGATAGATTGATTGATAGATAATGAAAATAGATAGATAGATAGATAGATAGATAGATAGATAGATAGATAGATAGATAGATAAAATTGATAATGAAAAAATTATAGATAGATAGATAGATAGATAGATAGATAGATAGATAGATAAATGATAATGAAGAAATAATAGATAGATAGATAGATAGATAGATAGATAGATAGATAGATAGATAGATAAAATTGAAAATGAAAAATAATAGATAGATAGATTAAATTGATAATGAAAAAATAATAGATAGATAGTTAAAATTGATATACGAAAAAATAATAGATAGATAGATAGATAGATAAAATTGATAATGAAGAAATAATAGATAGATAGATAGATAGATAGATAGAATTGATAATGAAGAAATAATAGATAGATAGATAGATAGATAGATAGATAGATAGATAGAATTGGTAATGAAGAAATAATAGATAGATAGATAGATAGATAGATAGATAGATAGATAGGTAATGAAAAATAATAGATAGATAGATAGATAGATAGATAGATAGATAGATAGATAGATAGATAAAATTGATAATGAAAAAATAATAGATAGATAGATAGATAGATAGATAGAGAAATTGATAATGAGAACAGATAGATAGATAGATAGATAGATAGATAGATAGATAGATAGATAGATAAAATTGATAATGAAAAAATAATAGATAGATAGATAGATAGATAGATAGATAGATAGATAGATAGATAGATAGATAGATGAAATTGATAATGAGAAATAATAGATAGATAGATAGATAGATAGATAGATAAAATTGATAATGAGAAATAATAGATAGATAGATAGATAGATAGATAGATAGATAGATAGATAGATAGATAAAATTGATAATGAAAAATAATAGATAGATAGATAGATAGATAGATAGATAAAATTTATAATGAAAAAATAATAGATGATAGATAGATTAAATTGATGATGAAAAAATAATAGATAGATAGACAGATAGATAAAATTGATAATGAAAAAATAATAGATAGATAGATAGATAGATAGATAATGAAAAATGATAGATAGATAGATAGATAGATAGATAGATAGATAGATAAAATTGATAATGCAGAAATAATAGATAGATAGATAGATAGATAGATAGATAGATAGATAGATAAAATTGATAATGAAGAAATCATAGATAGATAGATAGATAGATAGATAGATAAAATTGATAATGAAGAAATAATAGATAGATAGATAGATAGATAGATAGATAGAATTGATAATGAAGAAATAATAAATAGATAGATAGATAGATAGATAGATAGATAGATAGATAGATAAAATTGATAATGAAAAATAATAGATAGATAGATAGATAGATAGATAGATAAAATTGATAATGAAAAATAATAGATAGATAGATAGATAGATAGATTGATTGATAGATAATGAGAAAATAATAGATAGATAGATAGATAGATAGATAGATAGATAGATAAAATTGATATCAATGAAAAAAATAATAGATAGATAGATTAAATTGATAATGAAAAAAATAATAGATAGATAGATAAAATTGATAATGAAAAAAATAATAGATAGATAGATAGATAAAATTGATAATGAAGAAATAATAGATAGATAGATAGATAGATAGATAGATAGATAGAATTGATAATGAAGAAATAATAGATAGATAGATAGATAGATAGATAGATAGATAGATAGATAGATAGAATTGATAATGAAGAAATAATAGATAGATAGATAGATAGATAGATAGATAGATAGATAGATAGATAGATAGATAGATAGATAGGTAATGAAAAATAATAGATAGATAGATAGATAGATAGATAGATAGATAGATAGATAAAATTGATAATGAAAAATAATAGACAGATAGATAGATTAAATTGATGATGAAAAATAATAGATAGATAGACAGATAGATAAAATTGATAATGAAAAAATAATAGATAGATAGATAGATAGATAGATAGATAATGAAAAAAATGATAGATAGATAGATAGATAGATAGATAGATAGATAAAATTGATAATGCAGAAATAATAGATAGATAGATAGATAGATAGATAGATAGATAAAATTGATAATGAAGAAATCATAGATAGATAGATAGATAGATAGATAGATAGATAGATAGATAGATAAAATTGATAATGAAATAATAGATAGATAGATAGATAGATAGATAGATAGATAGATAGATAGATAGATAGATAGATAGAATTGATAATGAAGAAATAATAGAGATAGATAGATAGATAGATAGATAGATAGATAGATAGATAGAATTGATAATGAAGAAATAATAAATAGATAGATAGATAGATAGATAGATAGATAGATAGATAGATAAAATTGATAATGAAAAATAATAGATAGATAGATAGATAGATAAAATTGATAATGAAAAAATAATAGATAGATAGATAGATAGATAGATAGATAGATTGATTGATAGATAATGAGAAAATAATAGATAGATAGATAGATAGATAGATAGATAGATAAAATTGATAATGAAAAAATTATAGATAGATAGATAGATAGATAGATAGATAGATAAAATTGATAATGAAGAAATAATAGATAGATAGATAGATAGATAGATAGATAGATAGATAGATAGATAGATAGATAGATAGATAGATAGATAAATTGATAATGAAAAAATAATAGATAGATAGATTAAATTGATAATGAAAAAATAATAGATAGATAGTTAAAATTGATAATGAAAAAATAATAGATAGATAGATAGATAGATAAAATTGATAATGAAGAAATAATAGATAGATAGATAGATAGATAGATAGATAGAATTGATAATGAAGGAAATAATAGATAGATAGATAGATAGATAGATAGATAGATAGATAGATAGATAGATAGATAGAATTGGTAATGAAGAAATAATAGATAGATAGATAGATAGATAGATAGATAGATAGATAGATAGATAGGTAATGAAAAATAATAGATAGATAGATAGATAGATAGATAGATAGATAGATAGATAGATAGATAGATAGATAGATAAAATTGATAATGAAAAAATAATAGATAGATAGATAGATAGATAGATAGATAGATAGATAGATAGATAATGAGAAATAATAGATAGATAGATAGATAGATAGATAGATAGATAGATAAATTGATAAATGAAAAATAATAGATAGATAGATAGATAGATAGATAGATAGATAGATAGAATTGATAATGAAAAAATAATAGATAGATAGATAGATAGATAGATAGATAGATAGATAGATAGATAGATAGATAATGAAAGAGAGAGAGAAATAATAGATAGATAGATAGATAGATAGATAGATAGATAGATAGATAGATAGATAGATAATGAAGAAATAGATAGATAGATAGATAGATAGATAGATAGATAGATAGATAGATAGATAAAATTGATGATGAAAAAATGATAGATAGATAGATAGATAGATAGATAGATAGATAGATAGATAGATAAAATTGATAATGAAGAAATAATAGATAGATAGATAGATAGATAGATAGATAGATAGATAGATAAAATTGATAATGAAAAAATAATAGATAGATAGATAAAATTGATAATGAAGAAATAATAGATAGATAGATAGATAGATAGATAGATAGATAGATAGATAGATAGATAGATAGAATTGATAATGAAGAAATAATAGATAGATAGATAGATAGATAGATGAAATTGATAATGAAGAAATAATAGATAGATAGATAGATAGATAGATAGATAGATAGATAGATAGATAATGAAAAATAATAGATAGATAGATATATAGATAGATAGATAGATAAAATTGATAATGAAAAATAATAGATAGATAGATAGATAGATAGATAGATAGATAGATAGATAGATAAAATTGATAATGAAAAAATAATAGATAGATAGATAGATAGATACATAAAATTGATAATGAAAAAATAATAGACAGATAGATAGATAAAATTGATGATGAAAAAATAATAGATAGATAGACAGATAGATAAAATTGATAATGAAAAAATAATAGATAGATAGATAGATAGATAGATAGATAGATAGATAATGAAAAAATAATAGATAGATATATAGATAGATAAAATTGATAATGAAAAAATGATAGATAGATAGATAGATAGATAGATAGATAGATAGATATAGATAGATAGATAGACAGATAAAATTGATAATGAAGAAATAATAGATAGATAGATAGATAGATAGATAGATAGATAAAATTGATAATGAACAAATAATAGATAGATAGATTGATAGATAGATAAAATTGATAATGAAAAAATAATAGAAAGATAGATAGATAAAATTGATAATGAAAAAATAATAGATAGATAGATAGATAGATAGATAGATAGATAGATAATGAATAAGATAGAAATAGATAGATAGATAGATAGATAGATAGATAATGAATAATAGATTAGATAAGATAGAATGAAATAGATAGATAGATAGATAGATAGATAGATAGATAGATAAGAATAGATAGATAGATAAGAAATAAGATAGATAGATAGATAGATAGATAGATAGATACAATTGATAATGAAGAAATAATAGATAGATAGATAGATAGATAGATAGATAGATAGATAGATAATGAAAAAATAATAAAAGATAGAAAAAATAAGATAGATAAAATTGATAAAATTGAAAAAATAATAAAAAAGAATAGATAGATAGATAGATAGATAGATAGATAGATAGATAAAATTTATAATGAAGAAATAATAGATAGATAGATAGATAGATAGATAATGAAGAAATAATAGATAGATAGATAGATAGATAGATAGATAATGAAGAAATAATAGATAGATAGATAGATAGATAGATAGATAGATAGATAGATAAAATTGATAATTAGAAATAATAGATAGATAGATAGATAGATAGATAGATAGATAGATAAAATTGATAAAATTGAAAAAATAATGAAAAAATAATAGATAGATAGATAAAATTGATAATGAAAATATAATAGATAGATAGACAGATAGATAGATGAAATTGATGATGAAAAAATAATAGATAGATAGACAGATAGATAAAATTGATAATGAAAAAATAATAGATAGATAGATAGATAGATAGATAGATATGAAAAAATAATAGATAGATAGATAGATAGATAAAATTGATAATGAAAAAATGATAGATAGATAGATAGATAGATAGATAAAATTGATAATGAAAAAATAATAGATAGATAGATAGATAGATAGATAGATAGATAAAATTGATAATGAAGAAATAATAGATAGATAGATAGAGAGATAGATAGATAGATAGATAGATAGATAAAATTGATAATGAAAAAATAATAGATAGATAGATAGATAAAATTGATAATGAAAAAATAATAGATAGATAGATAGATAGATAGATAGATAGATAGATATTGATAATTGAAGAAATAATGAGAAATAATAGATAGATAGATAGATAGATAGATAATGAATAATAGATAGATAGATAGAAATAGATAGATAGATAGATAGATAGATAGATAGATAGATAGATATATAGATAGATAGAATTGATAATGAAGAAATAATAGTAGATAGATAGATAGATAGATAGATAGATAGATAGATAGATAATGGAGAAATAATACATAGATAATTAATATTTACTAGATAGATAGATAGATAGATAGATAGATAGATAGATAGATAGATAATCTGTTATATATAAAGAGAGATAAAAAAAATAAATATAAAAACTTATTAATATGAATATATATATATATATATATATATATATATATATATATATATATATATACAAATGAATAAGGAATGAAGAAAATAAGTGTAATGTTCAAGACATTAATTTAAAACAGTGCTCAATATAATAATAGAGCAATGAGTATTTATTATAAATTATACTTTAGAACATGTACAAACAACAATCTACTACAAAATCGTACATTTTGTTTCGACATTGAAAGAACAATGTCTCATCAGGTAGTTAATAATGATGTTAATAAACATGTTTTAAAAAAAAAAATTAAAAACCCACTTCCTTTTATTTTTGGAAATCTTTTCGTAAGAGGCAAGAAGATATTTAAAAAGAGGGAATAAAAAGAGGTCAGAAAAGATGAGAAAACAAAATGAGAAATCACGAAATGGAAAAGAAAGAGGAAAGATAAAGATATATATATATATATATTGCCAATGGCAATTTTATTGAATAAATTTACTCTTTATTATTGCAAATTATTAAGTTATTGTGTAATTTTGGTAAATATATCTGTTAATATGTGATGTCAGTCTTATTTTCATCTTTCCGTAATTTTGACTACAATTTATCTAAAGCAGCCAGTATATATTTCTAGGTTGTCCGTTTTTTGAAGTTGGTGAATGCTGCCATAATCCTTGTGTTCAGTTCATCTTTAGTGTTAAAAAGGAGTTTTGTTTGTCTCTCGCTCAACTGCGTCCCAAGAATAATAATCAAAGATTTTGCAGTGAAAAGAGTTATGTGAACAGATGTAAGGGATGATGTGATCGCAGAATTTGTGTGAGAGCCTTGATTGTTTTTTGTGTTTTTGTTTTTTGGGTTTTTTGGGGGGGGTTTTTTTTTTTGGTTTTTGGGGTTTTTTTTGTTTTGTTTTTTGCATGTTTAGAGTCCTGTTCTTAGATATAAGGTCTCCAAGCAACCACCTATTTGACACAGGGAAGCATTACTTCCTCAAATGTGAGTCTCCGTGTTAAGTCTGATGTCCTCACCAACAAATTCAAGAGTTCTTTTCTCATCAGAATAACCAAAGTTTTCCGAGCTGCTGTATATTCTTAATCACCATTAGAATCATCTAACTCTTTCCCAAATCATCTGCACTGTCCTCAGATTAACACTCAAACACTCTGAAATGTTCGTAATAGAGCTTCCTGCGCGAATGCCAAGCAATACAGCGGGCCGTTTCCAAATTTCTAGCAAAGCAATTTGCGACATGGTGCTCTTTTTCTCGTAGAAGGTGCTCAACTGACACTACTATATAAATAAAATTAAAAAAAACGCGAAAGGGAAAACTATATAATCGCGACAATATTCACATTGCACCCTCTGTGTGTGTGTGTGTGTGTGTGTGTGTGTGTGTGTGTGTGTGTGTGTGTGTGTGTGTGTGTTTCAAAATTAACGCTCATTTATATTTAATGTAAAATGAAACAAACAAGACACATTAATAATTCAGAGATAATCGCTATCATCAGTTTGTATACACGCCCGAATGAATTTGATCCATAACGATTTCACACACACACACAGACACACACACACACACACACACACACATATATATATATATATATATATATATATATATGACAATATAATATAATTTAGCAAACTGTTTCTTGAAATCATATTTTGAATCGTTCAGGATAACAATTACACTTGATCTTACCTTAGCTTGCAGTGGCAGACAAAGAAGCGTTCGAAGCGATCGATCCACGACAAATGACAAACCCGAAATGAAAGCAGACGATAAACAAAATCGCGTAACGATGACAACAAATAACTCACATGAGGATTTGCGATACAATGAAAATAAAAAGAAAGAAAGAAAGAAAGAAAGAAAGGAGAAATGAAGAGCGATTAGAAAAGCAAAAAAAAAAATCCACGTGTGGGTTTCACCCGGAAAGATAAGTAATATCTGACAGTTATGAAGTATTATATAAATTGCTTTACACATACGTGTGTCTACTTGTGCGTAAAATAAAAAATAAATATGTTACCGCAACTACCAAGATTCACGTATATTCTTATAAAACGGGTGTATGTATTTTCGAAAAGTATTAATTGAACATTTAATAATGGTTGAATTAAACGGCTCTGAAGTTAAGTTTTTTCTTTGACCAGGCAAAAATCACAATGGCCGCTATCTGATTGACAAAAAATCGATATTGTAAAATGTAAACAAACAAAATTATACATCTGTTAAAAATAATCGTAGCATCAAAAAACTATAATCGTTACATCAAAATATTTTTTAAGAAATAGCTACTTTATTTGTATTTAACTACCCCGAATAAATTGGCTTTTTTTTTTATTTTTATGTACTTTTATAGCATGGATATCTCGACTTAGTCAACCTAACGGACTGCGGCATTCGTATTGACAGATCAAAACTGCTTTGCTTCTATTTGTATGGACGGTGGTCCGTAATAAGTAAATATTTTATTCTTTGCAAACTAAACCACTGAAAATCATCAAAGCAAAAAAAAACTAGGGCTGAAATCGCGAGCACAAAATGAACATTCTTTAAAATTTTTAGAAGAGAATGTTTTAAAAAATTGTGTGTGTGTGTGTGTGTGTGTGTGTGTGTGTGTGTGTGTGTGTGTGAAGTCCTCTAACGAGAGGTTTAAGGTGACAGGGGCAAAAAATGAGTCCTAAACATTGCTTGCTCACAATTCCAAATAAGCAGCCAGCTGCAGCTGTCTTGCAGTCCAAACAAGAAAAATGTAAGAAATTGAACCTGAGCTCTTGGAATGTACGCAAATTCCAAGACCGTGACTCGACACCAGAACGAAAAACAGCATTAGTTTTTCTTGGGCTGAAGAGGTACAGCATTGACATAGCTCAGCGAGACCCACCTTTTTGGCTCATCGTAACTTGAGGAAACGGAAGAATCTTACCTTCTTTTCTATTCTGGTAAGAGGCCCACCAGTCAGGTGTTGACTTTTCAATCTGATCACATCTTCCAAAAAGCCTATTAAACCGTATCAGAACACTGGTACTTGATCTCGATCAGAACATAAGCGCTACCCTTATCAGTTACCACAAAGAACCACTCTTTACAAGAGAAAGACGACTTCTACAACAACCCCCGTAATGGCATCTTCCATGTCCAACATAGTGATAAACTTATCCTAATGAGGAATCTCAATCCTCGGGCGAGTAACGATCACCAGATCTTGGATGGTGTGCTGGGTCATCATGGGTTTGGACGCATGTGCCTCTTTTATATTTGCAGAGAAT